>JAULAV010002837.1:0-73472 GCA_030789695.1 Scilla litardierei | reverse complement strand
GTAAGCTTGGGGGATTTTGATGTGTCCATATTTTACATCTTTTCATAGCACTATGCCATTGTATATAATGCCATTTTCGCACCCAAATCCCGCATTTTCCTACGATATTGCAATTCTAACGTTATATTCGAGTTTTGTAGTGTTTTATGAATTTTCAGGGATTTTGGAGCGATTCGGGACCCATTTTGGATATGGACACATCTGACATCCTAGTGAGCCTGTTGGCGAAGCTCTCTATAGGAGTTTGCCGAGTTTTGGGAGCCATGGAAGGAGTGGAGGAGAGTGCAGGAAGAGAGGACAATCTATCAGGAGCTTCAGCTAATATTTTCCCAGGTGGCTCGACCGAGCAGAGCAGCTGCTCGGTCAAGCAGATGCACGAAAAAGAAGCAGGCTGATACGCATGCTACTCGGACCGAGCAGTACAATGACTCAGTCGAGCAGCTCCAATCTCCAAACCTCAAGCAACATTCTACTCGAGCCGAGTAAATCTCATAGCCACCGAGTCAGTTGGCTGCTCGACCGAGCAGAGCTGACTCAGGCCGAGCGTACAAAGCAACATTTTTGGAGAAGACCGAATTACTGGCGTGCTCGACCGAGAAAGACGGCTACTCGATTGAGCGGTCGACCGGGCAAGGCCCTGCTCGACCGAGTCACTGACTCGGTCGACGACACTGAAGGCTATTTTCAAAAATTCCTCGTGGCCGTCTGATGCGTGCTTGAGAGTGAAGAGTGGATCTGGGTTGCGCGTTTGAGGGAGTTCGTTCATTTTGTAATTTTGAATTACGTTTTGAGTGTAGATGAGATTAGAAACAATTTTGTTAGATCTAAACCTAGTTTTTGGATATTATTGAATTATTTCTTGGAGATCTACTATTCTTGCGTTCTGGAATCTTGGGCTTTCTTTTGGATTATTATTTACGACTGTTCTTCATTTCCTTCGTTGTGTAAGTTATTCATTTTCTTATTCGATTGATTTGCCATAATGCTCTCCTTGATAAAAACCGCATTTATATTTGTCAATATCGCCCTGTGTGAGTAGTCTCTTCTAGGGTTGATGGGTTATCCCTAAGACTTTAGGGGGAAGATGTAGATCTGGATCTCTAGGTTGGATTAGGAATGACGGGGAGTATTTCGGTCGATCCTACCGGATCCCTAGGATAACCCGCACTGAGATCATGCCCATAATCTGTGGAATTGATGAGCTTAAGGGGTATCCTTGGGATTCGAATAAGGAAATCGGTGGATTCAATCAAGGCTCGTGACCATGCCCGGCTCGTGCCTTGAGGGGATTCACCGACGAGCTATATCGCTACGTTGACGGCTACCGCCATTACATCAACGAGAGCCATCGAAATACCTTGAAATTCTAACCCACGACATCTTTTCTACTTAATTTGACACCCTCCGCTTGCGGATAGAGCTCGAAATTGACGCCTAGGGGCCATACTACACCTAGCGACCGTGACATCGCTAAGTGGAATCTAGGTGTATGTTCCGAGTGCATCACCTTGTTTCTCTCAATGTTATCCAATGAGTCTTTCTTTATTTTAAAGACCCACTTGCATCCAATGGCTTTTGCCCCTTCAGGTAACTCAACAAGGTCTCATACTCCATTTGACACCATCTAATTCATCTCATCTTTCATAGCATTATACCATAAGATTGATTCATTTGAACTCATGACGTGTGAAAGCGTTTAAGGATATTTTTCGGCTCCAACATTAAAGTCTGAATCATATAGATACACAAAATAGTCACTAGGTATTGCTAATTTTCTTATCATAGTAGATCTTCTTAATGTTGTATCAACATTCTCTTGATGTTCGTGTTGATCAACTGGTTGCTCATCCATCGGTGGTTCTTCTTAAACAACTGGTTGATCAACCACTTCCGGAGTTCCCTGAACAACTTGATCTACTGGATCAATATAAACAAGTGGAATTTCAATTTGTCGATCAAAGCCTCTTTGAACTTGTTGGATTTTGAGCAAGCTCCCATAGGGCTTTTCCATCGTCTAGCCCAAGACTTAGTAGACGTGGAAGCAAAGGAAGAAGAAAAAGAAATCATAAAACACTTTTTATGAAAATGCCCAACGGAATAAAATACTAAAAACCCTTTACATGATCTTTTACTATCTAAGGAGATGGGCGGACATATATCGCAAAGATATATCTAAAATATTTCTGCTATTAAATAAAGTTTACAAAAGGACATACCTTAGTTTTTGCAGTCGCAAAAAGTCTTCCTTAGGATGACACCCCGAAGCGATGCAACGACTCGTCAAGAGGTGACCACTTACTCCAAAAAGTTTCACCTTGTCTGGACCCCCTGTCTCAAGCTTCAGATTTGATCTAAACCCCCTTTAAGTTTTACTAGAACCTGAAAAGGGAATAAAGAAGAAAAGAGGGAAAAAGTTTGTCGCCTTTAGATCTAGGTTTGCTCACTTTAATTTAGGATGAGCTCCTTTGATCTAGGCTTGGTGTAAGTTTAGGAGGAAGAGGGGATTCCTATTTATAAGGAGAGCTGAGCCTTCAACCTAGTATCATAACCAGTATGGTACTAAAATTTAGAATCCAAATTAACTCAAAATTTTCACCTTTCAAGGAATAAACTTTGAGCAATTAATTCTCCTACTTCGTTAAGTCTAAGAATCAAAATGACATATCATTTTGAAGAGCATTAAACGGAGATCGTATAGGAACAAATAGTGCTCAATTCTGAGGTCGTTTGACCCCTCAAACACGGCCTCAAAAATCGCAAAATTCGTCCCAAAACACAGCCCGCGAACTGCACAGTCCACGGGCCCCACCCGGCAGGTCGGGCGCCCGCCCGGATTGGGCACGCCCGGGTCAGACGCTTGCCCACGGGCGTGCTTGCTAGGCAAAAGCAAGCCGGGTGCTCACCTGATGGGCGCCCGGGCCCAGATCAACCTGGGCTTGAGCCTAGGCCACCTACAGCAGCCTGGGATCGAGGCCATGCACTGTGCTAGGTTTGCCCAGTGTCTAGGATGGAGCCCAGGCACTCCTGGGTCGAGCTAAGGTCTAGGCTGACCCCCCCCGGTGCACCCAGGCTAATGCATGCGTCCATTTTATGGGCTTTAGCCCATGTTGGGACCATGTTTTGGTTTCTATGCATTTGAACGGCTCGATTTTCACGTCACATCATATGTGACCGAAATCATCTTCACAAGTAATTGCGACCATATTAATTTACTTGCATCATATGCATTTTCCTCTTATTACTTGGACGAGGATCTCAGCCTGTGTGAGACCCTACAGCCTGACCCTACTACATGTGGGACTCTTAGCCCCTAAAGACAATGACTGCGAGCAGCAGTTGTTGTCCCTGGTTTGGTATCATCATTACGTGGTCTTTCACTTGACATAAACATTGCCAGGACTACACTTGGATATGGCAGTGATGACTTTCACAATATTAATCCCTTCGTCAATACTTGTTGCTGGAAGCCTAGTGTATTGTTAAGGCCAAAAATGACCGAGACAGTTGTCAGGCTGAATAGGACCCTAGGGCTGAGCTGGAGCCTCGTCAACCGATGGAGTGGGACGGAGGTTGGAAGAACCTGGGTCGTATGACGGATGTAGATGACGATGCATCGCTCGATCGACCTTCGGTCAACTGACGTGTCGGCCGTTTGAGGTTGGGAGCTCGGTAATGGCCTTCAGACGTTGGATAAAGACTCGTCTATCTACACTACAAGGACATGTTAGGGGGGTCGGATTTGGGTTCCGACCCAAATCCCCTTCGATGCTTAAGTTAGTATGGGAACTTAAGGACGAGAGGGAGCTAGAAGCAGCTGAGATCGACCCACAGAGATTCGCCTCAGATCTGTCATCGCTAGCTCTATAGAGTAAGAAATATCAGCTAAGAGAGATGGAGTTCTATCTCTTGGACCTCGTACCTTGAAAATGGAACCCCCTTTCCTTTGTTCTTTTGTCCCTTTATAGGCGGTTCCTCCCTGATTGCATGTAACTGTCCCTCATTAATTCGGGCATGATCTTCTTCGGGATTCATGGTAACGACTGCCCATTTACTCAGCCCCATCAATCACCCCCTTGAATGTTGGCACATGCCTAACGGTCGAACGACCCGTTCGTCTGACTCAGCAATCACCCCGCTCTAAGCAGCAGGTGTCGAGTCGCAGGTACCTAACGGGTCGGGTGCTCGAATACTCCAATAGGGTCCATACCCGTGCACTAACAATGGCCCCCATCATTCGTGCCTCAGAAACTGTGCCGATTGAAACTGTATGATGTGCTACCTTCTTAAATGTGCACGGTTCTCGAAACATTTGATTAGATTTGTACTGCCAAAACCCTTTCATCTTTGAATTAATCGTCGCCGCTGCTTGTGGCATGCTCCAGACACGGGTCGCCCATCGACTGTTAGCCGGTTGAATTTCTTCGTATAAGAAGAAAAGCAAGGAAGAAGAAGAGGTCTTTTCACTTCGTCTTCCTTCTCGTCTCAAAAGCTTGCTTCCAACGTTGTTTTCCCGAAGATCGATTGCTTTTCTTAAGGTATTCCCTTGACCGATTTTGACTCTCTTTAAATCCATCAGGTATGTATACTCCGGTCGTAATGAAGGAGCTGTCCTACGAGGAGCTCATGGCGTGCCTTCGGCCTCCAATGTGGGGAGATTTTTGGAAAGGGAAAAGGAGTTTAGATAGAACTGGACCTTCCCATTTGCCATAGGGATCAAAGCTCGAAGGTTCCTAAAGTTATCCTAGAGATGGCCCCTAGGTTTTCCCTCGATCTGACCGCTGAGGTCTGACGAGGTTGTTTTTTCCATTTAGGGTTAGAGTACCTAATTTGGATGAGAGTGTGTATTTTCCACGGAAGAATGGGGTGGGGGTATATCTTAAAGCTTTTCACCTAGGACTCCGGTTCCCCCTCTATCCATTCATTGTAAAGGTTCTGTGCTCTTCAGAGCTTTCTATTTGTAGACTCGCTCCTCAAGATTTTTTCCCCTTAGTTGGCTTCATCGTGCTGTGTGAGCTCTGTGGGGTCCGACCATCCCTCGGGCTATTCAGGTACTTCTTTAAGATAGTATCCGACCCTTGTCGAGTGTGGTACCAGATTTTCGCTCGCCCTGAGACGATGCTCATATACAACCTTCCAATTTCCGACCCTGGGTGGGAGGATACTTTCATGTTTGTCATCCTTCCCGAACTGGGTCAGTTGCTCAATGGTTGGAGTTCTTCGAATTTTGAGCTCGCAAAAGAGTCTCGGTTATCAATAGAGGAGGTCATAGTTAGCTTGTCGTCGGGCGAGGCTGAGGTGGTGAAGCTCCTTCTGGGTCGACCGAGGCGAGAAAGGTCGACTCAGAATTTGTTGAATGGTCATATGTTGAAGATCATTTTATGGAGCCCGGGTAATGTATTTTGACTCTATGTCTTTATCTTCGCCACTCACGATAATTATATCCATAGTTTGTAAATATGACTAACGGAAGCTGATGGAGCGGTGATTCTGGAATGGACCAAGTCTGGAGGGAGCAGCGATAGAAGAAGAGAAGCGTCGAAAGGTCGGGGTACCCATGCTGAAAGGTCGAGCACACGCATCGAGGGGTCCAGCTCTCGGTCTTCCCTCCCAGTCAACCAAAGCACTTCTTCCGAGGGAGGGGAGATTAGGCAGACCTCCAGGCCCTCTTCCCAAGCCTCCTCAAGAGAGACCTCCAATCAGGCCCCTGTGCGGCCCGTCGTACCCCTAGCCTCCGTTGTGGTTACGCAGCCGACGGTGGTGGTCGATGTCGATGCCCCTGACGCTGTCGAACCGATCGAAGCAGTCGTCCTGAAGAGGGAGATGCCCACCCATGGGGAGGAGGAGTCTGGAAAGAGAAGGCGAGTGGTGGTGGAGGATCCCTTAGGGAAAGGCATGGGGGTCGCACCTCTCGAGCCTCAGGGGATGGTGGAAACTCCTTCGGCGTCTCAGGCCCTCGTGATGCCCCTTCTGGAATAGTGGCCCTAGGACGACATTGTGTCGCCCTTCTTTTGGTCGGCCCAATCCCTACAGAGTTCGATCGAGCACTACTGCTCAATCAGCTTTCGTCTCGATCCATTAGGACGATACATGGTGAATTTCACCTACCTCCCTTTGCCATTGGAAAGGAGGAGTCAGCTTGCTGGATTTCAGGACGACTGCTCAGTTTGTGGAGAACTCGATCCTCCCTAGGGATCTGGAGCTTCTGCAGAGGTTGGACCTCGAAGGGATGGCCCACTTTTTTGTGGAGAGCAGATACCATGTACATCGTCTACCTCTTTGCTTATCGTCGACCGAGTCAGTCATTCTTTGACTAACCCCCTTTTTTGCAGATGTCCATTCTTGGAACAGTGTTGTGCCATCAAGCTGTCGACTTGATCGAAGGAGGTCGACAGGTGGCAGATGCAGAGCGCAGAGTGTCTGACCTCAAGGTTCAGACAAAGGAGGCAGAGGAGGCCCTGGGGAAAGCCCGTGTGGATAAGGCAAAAGCCGAGTGGGCGGCTGTGGAGTCTAAGAACTGCCTTTTGTCGCTATCAGACCTTCGCAAATCTGTCGAGCTTCAGTGGTAGATGGATAAGATCAGCTCGAGGCAGAGCTCGATGCCTCTCGAAAGGAAACGGTCGAGCTTCGGGTCAAAGCTTACGACTCCAAGAGGTGGGCAGAAGCTTGTAAGGTGGAGGCGGCTGAGCTTCAGGCCAAAGTTGCTGGGCTCGAGGAGGCCGCTGCGAGGGAGAAGGTGGAGCTTACAGTAAAGTTTACAAAGGAGATGGAGGCTTTCACCAGTGTCTGTGCATCTGAAAGTGCTCCTCCTCCCTCTTAGGCCAGCAGGCCTTAGTTTAGGCTTCCTATGATTTTCCCTGTAATTTTCATTTATTCAAATAAATGAAAACTTTTTGCAAGCTTAGTATGCTGTCGCATTTCTTTTTATTTGAATACATGCGTGTGTATGGCCCCTCAACGACCCAACTTCAAATTACATAGAAACCTTTAGGCAAGTTTTGTCATTGATAAGGTAGGCACATTCAATCGATGAACGCAACCTTTTAAACCATAAATCACGCTTCCTTTGGTAGCGAGGGGCGAAGCCCCTTTAACGTATGGCCGACAAGCGTCGATGGTCATTCAGTGGCGAGGGGGGATCCCTCGTCTTAGGGCTGACGACAAGGATCGTTCGGTGGCAAGGACGAGGCCACTTCGACTTACGGCCGACGAGCAACGAGGGTCGTTCAGTGGCGAGGGGGATCCTTCGGCTTACGATTGATGAAAAGGGTCGTTCGGTGGCGAGGGGCGAGGCCCCTTCGACTTACAGCCGACGAGCATCGGGGGTTGTTCGTGGTGAGTGGGAATCCATCGGCTTACGGCTGATGACAAGGATCGTTTGGTGGTGAGGGGTGTGGCCCATTCGACTTACGGCCGACGAGCATCGGGGGTCGTTCATTAGCGAGGGAGAATCCATCGGCTTACGGCTGATGACAATGTTTAGATAGTTGCTGGATTGATATCAAAAAACGACCGACTGTGTATTTATCATGAACATGCATTGGATAAAAAATAAAGATAACCTTCGGTCGATCGGTGCACTTGTCTGAGTTGGTACAATCATTGATAGTACTTCTGCAAATGCTCCGCGTTCCAAGGGTGATGAAGTTCTCTATCATCCTGTGTTACGAGTCGGTAGGTGTCAGGACTGAGCACGTCGATCAATGTGTAAGGTCATTCCCACTTCACAGCGAGCTTCTCTTACTTGAGAATCTCGGGAGTGAATGCAGCCTTACGCCATACCAAATCGCCTACACAGAAGTTGCGTTCGCGGACCATTAAGTTGAAATAGCGGGACATGCATCTTTTTTGTTCAATGAGAGTGGCCAGGGCCCGTTCACGGATCTCGTCCACCAGTTATAGGTTGAGCTCGAGTCCTTCCGAGTTTCTTTCTTCTTCATAGTATTGGAGACAAAGTGGTCGCTCATTAACTTCCACTAGGACGACATCCTCGCATCCATAGGACAGCATGAATTGCATTTCCCCAGTTGAGGTTTTGTGGGTCGTTCTGTACGACCATAGTATGTCGGGAATTCCATCTAGCCAGGTCCCTTCGGGCCTGGTTATTCTCTTCCAAAGGGGCCCGAGGATGCTTTTGTTTGTTGCATCCGCCAATCCATTCGATTGGGGATGGACGACAGAGGTGAAGTGTAGCTTGATCTTCAGCTCGGAGCAGAAATCTCTAAAGCCGGTGCTATCGAATTGTGTCCCATTGTCCGTCACAATGGATTGGGGGATGCCAAAACGACAAAAAATCAACTTCTAGACGAAGCTACGAGCTTCCTTCCATGTGATCCGGGAAAAGGGCTCTGCTTCGATCCACTTTGTGAAGTAGTCGATTGACACTATAAGGAACTTCCGTTGCCCACTCGCTTATTTGGATGGACCAAGGAGGTCTAATCCCCACTTGGTGAAAGGAACTGGACTGATAATGGGGATCAAATCAGTTGGTGTGGCCAAGCTGATCTTCGAGAATTTTGGGCAAGTTGGGCACTTTCGGACGTAGTCAATGGCGTCCTTGAATATCGTCGGCCAAAAATAGCCTTGTCTCACGACCTTCAAAGCTATAGCTTTTCCCACGCAATGACTTCCACAATTGCCCTCATGGATCTCTTGGATCACATAGTGCGCTTCCTGTGGAGTTAGACATTTGAGGTATGGCAAGACGTCATACCTGGTACATCGCCTCTTGTACAATGAACCGTCTAGCAAGATGAATTGGTTGGCCTTCCATTCTAACTTTCGTGCTTCCACCGGGTCGATCGGCTTCTCCCCTGTATTCAGGTAATGGATTATGGGATCCATCCAAGTGATTCCTCAGTCGAGGCTTAGCAACTCCTTCTCTAGCCCGCTAGGGTGTGGTAGACATTGTACATATACTATCCGACCGAGCCCTATGGGTGAGGATCATGCGAGCTTTGACAAGACGTCGGCTCGATGATTCTTCGACCGTGGTACATGGTGGACTTCCATGCGTCTGAACTTGGTGAGCTCCTCCTTAGCGACTTGTAAGTAGCTCTATATTGAGTCTTTACAGGCCTCGAACCTCCCGTTCAGTTGGTGGACGACGAGGCTAGAGTCGATGTGTAGTTGGACCACTCTCACCCCTAGGGCCCGGGCCAATAGAAGTTCGTTGATGGCCTCTTCGTATTCAGCACCATTTTTTAAGGTTTGGAAATCAAAGCAGAGGGCGTATTCGAATATATTGCACGCTGATGTTTGGACATTTATTCTGGGCCCGCTTCCAGTTTGAGTGGCCAAACTGTCGACTTGTACGATCCAAGTTCACTTATCTTCGATTGCATCATTCAGTGGATTGATACCTGTTGAGGGTGAGGGGGTAGCCTCAGGCAATACGTTAGTTACACATACTTCTTCTTACGGGCCGTCGTCGTAAGTGAGTTCGACAATGAAGTCGGTGAGAGCCTGCCTTTTGATGGCGGTCCTCGATTTAAACTGGATATCGAATTCCTTAGTTCGACCCCCCATTTCGAACGATCGAGCCTCTTCAGGGTCTGCTCTAAGGGAGTGTCGGTGAGGACCAGGATGGTGTGCGCTTGGAAGTACGGTCGCAACCTCCTTGCAGATTGGACCAATGCGAAAGCCATCTTTTCTATCCTTGAGTAGTTGATCTCTGTGCCTCGGAGAACCTGACTGACGTAGTAGATGGGTCGTTGTACTCCTGTGTCTTCTTTGACGAGCACCGAACTTATGGCCTCCATAGTAGTAGCCAGATAGATGATGAGCTGGTCATCTTTATCTGGCTTGGTCAGGAGCGGTGGGCTGTGAAGGTACTTCTTTAACTCGGAGAAGGCTTTCTTGTAGTCTGCATCCCACTCGATGACTCTCTTATCACTTGATGCAGAGGCTATCGCCATTCTTAATACCTTTAAGAAAGGGAATGACCTCTCGGCTGACTTAGACATACATCGTCCCAAAGCAACTATCCTTCCGTTCAGTCTTTGGAACTCTCTGAGGGTCGAGGAATCTTCATTATGACGATCGCAACGATCTTGTCGGGGTTGGCCTCGATCCCTCGATTCGTCAGCATGAAACTGAGGAAATTTCCCGATCGAACTCCAAAAGTACATTTGGCAGGGTTTAACCGAAGGTTGTATCGTCGGATTTGCGCGAATATCTCCTGGAGGTCTACGACTTGATCCGTTGGCTTCTTTGACTTGACCCACATGTCGTCAACGTAGACTTCTAGATTTTGTCTGATTTGAGCCTCGAAGACTTCGTTCATCATGCGTTAGTACGTGGCCCCTGCATTTTTCAAACCAAATAGCATTTTGGTGTAACAAAAAATACCTCGATCAGTAATGAAAGAAGTTTTCTCCTCATCCTCAGGTGCGATCTAGATCTGGTTGTATCCTGAGAATGCGTCCATGAAGCTAAGGAGCTCGTAGCCTGAAGCGTTGTCGACCAGATGGTCGATTCGTGGTAGGGGGTAGCTATCCTTCAGACACGCTTTGTTGAGGTCAGTAAAGTCGATGCACATCTGCCATTTGACGTTCGCCTTCTTGACCATCACGACATTTGAGAGCCATTCAGGGTATTTGACTTTTCGAAAGAAGACCGCTTCTAGAAGTCGATCCACTTCTTCGATCGAAGCCTTCATTTTTTCACCTCCCATGTTTCTCTTCTTTTACTTCATGGGTCTGGAGGTTGGAGCAACCTCCAGCTTGTGAGATATTACCCCGGGGTCGATGTCGGGCATATCCTTCGGGGTCCAGGCAAAGATGTCAGCATACTCTCTTAGGAGGGCAATTAACTATTCCTTTAGTTCGAAAGGGAGCAGTGACCCAATAGAGATAGTTTTTCCTTCTTCTTCAGAGATCCGGATGTTCTTCATTTCTTTAACTACTACAGGCCGTCGATCTTCGACCCGTGGGTCGACTGGATCCACCTGCTCGATCCTCCTTCGAGCTGTGGACAACGTATAGCACGACTGTGCCTGTTTCTGATTCCCTCTTGCCTTTTCGACTCCCTCGGGAGTCTGGAATTTGATCTGATGGAAAGTTAAGATCACCGCTTCTATAGCATTCAGTAATGGTCTTCTAGTGATCCCGTTGTATGCCGAGTTGATCTTCACCACTATGAAACTAGTTAGGCGAGTGATTTATCGAGGATACGTGTCAAGGGTCACCGGTAGGGTGATGATGCCTGCTATTGGGTTGGAATGCCTGGTGAATCCCACCAGGGGCCCCAAACAAGGCATCAACTCCACGGATGGCAGCCTCATCCTCTCCAGCGTAGTGAAGAAAAGTATGTCGCACGAGCTTCCGGTGTCGACAAGTAACCTTTTTACAGCAATATCCTTGATGGAAGTCGTGATGACGACGACATCATCATGTGACAGTTCGATGCCCTCCAGATCTTCAATCGAGAAGGAGATAGGTGACATATAATCTCTGGGCGCTTTTGTCCAACAGACACTGTCATCAACCTTTCGGCGTACGAAATTTGGAGGGATGTTAATAGCTCCAGGTGCGGGGGACCTCCCATTATCATATTGATGAGACCGACACTGGGAGGTCTCGTGGCATCCACCGAGGATATTGATGGGTGAGTCGACATGGTCGAGTGGTTCGTCGATCGGGATGTCGACTTGTGGTTTCCCATAGATGGTGCCAAGCTGTTAAGGTCAAAAATGACCGAGACAATTGTCAAGCTGACGTAGGACCCTGGGGCTAAGCTGGAGCCTTGTCAGTTGATGGAGTGGGACCCAAGGTTGGAAGAACCTAGATCGTATGACGGATGTAGATGATGATGCGGTGCTCGATCGACCTTCGGGCAACTGACACGTCGGTCGTTCTAGGCTGGGAGCTTGATAACGACCTTATGACGTTGGATGGAGACTCATCAATCTGCACCACAGGGACATGTTAGGGGGGTCGGATTTGGGTTTTGACCCAAATCCAATCCGATGCTTAAGTTAGTATGGGAACTTAAGGACGAGAGGGGGCTAGGAGCAGCTGAGATCGACCCACGGAGGTTTGCCTCAGATCTGTCGTCACTAACTTTATAGAGTAAGAAATATCAACTGAGAGAGATGGAGTTCTATGTCTTAGACCTCGTACCTTGAAAATGGAACCCCTTTACCTTTGTTCTTTTGTCCCTTTATAGGCGGTTCCTCCCTGTTTGCATGTAACCGTCTCTCATTGATTCGGGCACGATCTTCTCCAGGATTCGGAGTAACAGCTGCCTATTTACTCGGCCCCATTAATCTCCCCCCTCCCTGAATGTTGGCGCATGCCTAACGATCGAACGACCCATTCGTCTGACTCAGTAATCGCCCCGTTCTGAGAGGCAGGTGTCGGGTTGCGGGCGCCTAACGGGTCGGGTGCTCGGATACTCCAATAGGGTCCATACCCATGCACTAACAGGTATGGTTGACTGTTAACCCCTTATAGCTTCATGATCGATCGGAATCATTTGGTCTTAGCTTGTCTTTATTGGATCATATCCAACACACCTCGGCCAAGGATTTCTGCTAAAGACTGTACCGATTCCGTGACACTAACTCCCCTATGGGCTCCCAAATCCTTGCTTGGCCACTAGTGCCCTCTAACACTTCAAGTGCCACCCAATCTGAGACCTTTCAGTAGTCCATGCCTCGAAGCTAGGCCAAAGATCTAAGTGACACCGTTCACGCACGAGCTCGTACAATGAACTCAAGTCAAAGGACCAGCTTGCATATCATCACTTGAGAGTTACCATTGATAGTATTGTATGTGATATACATGTACAGCTCCCGTTGGGTTGTTCAATGAACTCATTCTCTAATAAGCACATGTGTCTCGTCTTTGATTTCACTAAATTGAACAATCATGAGATCATCGCCACCAACACTTGGTGAAGATAGAGCACACAACAGTCTATCTGAGGTATCGATGTTCTTTCTCGATGCATCTACGACTACGAACAATTTTAGAGTTATGCTACTAGCGGTCGAAACACTTCTCCATGAACATTATCCTCATCTCGATACATGTTTAACCTCGCACTAAATCTCAGGACTTTATTTAAGTATAAAATGCAGACAAACATTTATAATTATACCCAGATAAACATTACCAGATAACATATTATCATTTTGAACAAAATGTCCCAATTATAAATAATTGGCCTCGAGGGCACACATTTTCCAACATCATCCACTTGCACTTAGTCCCAATTATCCTGGTATCATATACAACTTTTACACATAAGTCTCTCTAGATGATCACATGATATAGCCTTTGTAAATAAATCTGCTATTTGTCTTCTGCAGAGACACGCATGAGTTCTATGTCCTTCTTCGATTCTATATTACATATGAAGTGAAGAAAGAATATATTTATTGCATCAGTTCCTTAACCAAATCTCTAGTCCTTCACAAGAACTTGAGAATTATGTTGACCGCTTTTAGCATCCTTTTCTAGATATAGACTAATATTGTTTGACTGTATTGAGTTTAGAAAGCGGCGTATGGTCTTGTACATATCACAGTTTTCATGACGGATCCAACTGTCGAAGCACATGGGATCCATATTGTTACGGCCTTAAGGCCGGCCCAGATAATAAAGTCACATATCTATTGGAAGGCCAAGCGGACAGCCCTCCGACCATCCCGAAAGAAAATAGGCCCGATGGAAGATCGCCCCCAACACTGGGAAGCTAACCACGCTTGGCAGAAAGCTCACCAACAGAATCAAGAGAATGGTTCGTCTGTCGATTAAAGTGGAAGCTCGTCGGCCTAGCATGGAAGAAGCTCGCCTACTCTCTGAACAAGAAGCACGGCCAGGGAGTCCGAAGGCACCAAGCTCGGACGTCGAGCTTGGCTCTTCCTAAGGGCGGCCTTGCGTACTTATCTCTAACAAGGTGACGTATGGCCACCTACGCTCCCATTAATGCTAGAGGTTAAGAACAAGAACTGATGGTCATCCTCGTGTCTCACATTAATGCATTAATGTCTCTGACACCCATTAATGCGTAAATATCTCTGACACCCTTGTTGACCTATCGCATCCCCACTTGTGCTCCAGCTAAGTAGACTCGACAGGTGATTGGACGGCGAACAACCGACTCGCAACCTTATAAATACCCCCCTCCAGCCACCAAGGAGTGGGTTAGTTAGTTGAAATCTATAACTCCTTTCCAATATTCAAGGTCGGATATCCCACATATATCTGTGCCTTTCTCATAAGCTCGCCACGCATCGTCGATCTACCTTAAGATCGTCAAGCGTGTCTGATATACTCTTTAAAAGTCATCCATTGACTTGAGCATCAGAGAGGCTACGGGTTGACAACCAACCCAGCCTTTCTAACGAGTTGTTATTCTCGCAGGAAGATCGCCTCCGCTACCGAGAGTCGGTGACCAACGGTCGACCTTGGATCCTTCGCCTACGAAGTGCATTCCTAGTCGTGCTAACCTCGTCATCAATCCACTACATGTAATCATTGTACCGGTGATTTCCTCATTAAATACAAATTCTATTGTTGGGCGGACTTGACCCGCAACACCTATCATGCGATCTCTCTCCAACTCAATCATTGAAGACATCTTCTTGAAAAGGTTATACTAAGATTGGCCGGTATGACACCGCCTTTACCATGCTAAACCATTTTAGCACAGTGTCAATGTAGTTGGACTGGGAGAGAGTTAGCATCTTTTCAAATCTATCTCAATATATCTTCACACCAAGTGTGAATGATGCTTCTCCCAAGTCCTTTATGGAGAATTTATTCGACAGCCATCCTTTTAATAGAGTTCAACATCTCAATGTTTGTTCATTATTAAAACACTACTACATATCCGGCCTTCAGCCACAGACAAATCTGTGGCTGAAAGCTGGCAGTCCGTGGCTAAAACATGACGGCCACGGAAAAAAAAATTCAGTGGCCAAAAAGTTGTGGCCGATACCATAGTGGCTGATACCCCCTTTACCAACAGAACATTCTGTGGCTGATAATCTGCCTTGGAGTAACGCCCACGAATGTCTGTGGCCGATAATCTGAATAAAAAACTATATTAAAATGTCTCTGTTTTCATATTTTGATTTCTGTAATTTGATCTTTTGAGTCTCAAAACGCTCTGTTTGATGGTGTTATCTTGAGTCGAGAGTCAGGACTGTATCGACAAAAAAACCCATATTTATCTTCATTTGAATCGTTCCATCAACGGTTATCAAAAACCGATTTTTAGTTTTTTTATTTGGAGAGGGAAATAGTTGTGGATCAGAAATGGTTGGAGCCAAAAGAAAAATCAACACTAATTAGATCACAAAAACCCTCTACTAGAAAGTTTGGCCTAGGTTATAATACGACCATTGAAAATGCTACACATACACATCATCATGCTAAGGTTCATGGCACTACAAATGGATTTGTCAAATTTTGGTTACCCAAGAGAGAATCTATCCAAATGAAAGATGATTACATCTTTTGTTTCCTGCATAATGTGCATTATTATAGAAATTATAGATTTGTTTATGATGGAAAGTTAAACTCAAATGGGTTTGGTTCCTGGTTGATTAATATCATTTTTTATAACTAACCCATGGACCCAAAAGTAAAAGTGTATCAAGATATATTTTTATTTTTCATATACTCATATTTGATGGGATTAGAAGCTAGCCCCCAAATTACACTTTTTGATTTCAGCAGAATGATCAAATGTGATGAGCAACTTTGAATGGGGAGCTTAATTGTTTTAAAAAATTATGATTGAAAGTATGTTTTATTTCGACACTTGGTATATTTTTTATGTGGTATCTCCTCATTTGTAGTAACATGTGGTATTATATCTATCATAATAATTGATATTGAGTCACTTACACTCATTCATGCTATTGTGCTCATATTTAGGGGGTGAGAGATTTTAACAAAGGGGAAGGATAATTTATTTTTGTAAGAAAGATTGCTTTTTATAAGGGGACAGAAAGCTTTATTTCATACTTTTTTTAACAATAACAAAAGGAGGAGAGAGAAGAATGTAAGGACCATGTCTATGGGGAAAACACTAGAAGGGGGGTTGAATAGTGTTTATGCAAATTTAAAAGGAATTTACGCCAAATAAAATGCAATCCAAGAAATAATGCGAAAATAGAATTAAACCCAAATAAGAAACAATTGCAAACACAAATATGTTTCAAGGGTTCGGATTACCCAAGTTAACTCCCGACTTATTCCCGGTAATCATACGTCCCTACCACCCGGATACCACCGGATACTCAAGTTAGAACCCTAACTAAAGGTTTCCTTAAAGCCCACTTGTAGCAACCCTACAAGTGCAACCGAATACAATCGATGTCCTTGACTCCCACAACTTAGGAGCAAGCAAACCACTCTCACAACCGAGAGCACAACTCAAATAACGAAAGTTATGAAATAATGAAAACAACACTTACAATCACATATGCCTTGAAGTAGAACTTGAAGGTGGAGTGTGATGTGTGTTGAAGAACTCTCTTGGAAGAGAGGAGAAGCCCTTTCTCTTGACTGCACCAATTGCCTAGAAGATCACTCTTTGGTTCTTGGTTGGAGAGCAAGAGAACAAGATTTGGAAATACTTGGGGCTTTGGATTTGAGAGCTTTATCTTTGGAAATGAAGGCTTGAGAGATTTTACAATGAATGAGTAACCTTCCAATGGAACAGTAAAAGCACTATATATAGTTTTCTCAAATCCACAAAACAGTTTAGGCAAAAACCCAATTGGAATCCGTGAGAAAAATCTCAACGGATAGAATCTGAACTCGCGACAGTCGACTGTTGAACAATCCACAGTCGACTGTTGAACAGTCAGCAAGGGTAGGTGAGAATTCATAACGGTAACTTACCACGTGGACAGTCGACTGATAAAGCAAAGACAGTCGACTGTTAAACCAACAGGCGACTGTAATTTCTTCGACAGACGACTGGCCGAGAGAAGTGTAAGTTAGACAAATACTGGAAATCTCACAAGTAACAGGACAGACGACTGATGCAAGGAACACAGTCGACTGTTAATCAGAACAGGTGACTATAAATCCTTAAACAGACGACTGTCAAAAGCCTGAGAAATTTCCAGAGAGCTGAGTCAAAGAAATGACTCACAGACAGACGACTGTTGCAGCATAGACAGTCGACTGATCCAAGAGACAGTCGACTGTATATGCAGCATTTGTCGACTGGCCGTAAAAGTCAGATCAAACAGAGTTTGGGCAAAGGATAGACAGGCGACTGATTTACAAAACACAGTCGACTGTCACTTGGACAGGCGCCTGTGAATCGTTCATCAGTAGCCTGTGCGAGATAATCAGAGAGGGCCCAAAACTGTATTGTAATAGTCTGTGCATAACAGGAGACTGTAGAACAAAACACAGTCGACTGTTTTTAAGGCAAGCGACTGTAAACTGTTCAGCAGTCGACTGTTTTAAACAATCCTAGCACAAATACAAAAGAGATGAATTGGGATCAAAGGATAATTGATCTAATGAAGTCCTATGACTGAATGTAGATGTGTGTGAGTGCTCCATCAAAGTTCTACTTCTAAGCTACATACTAGAAGAGATAAAAGAAAATTTACATTGATGAATAATCTCTTCTTTCCATCGTATGAGCTTGAAGTCTTCACGGAGCTTCAATCATTATCTACGATCAACCAATTCATGTCATTTGGCTTCAATGAAGTTTGTGAGTCATCCATTGCTAATAGATCTTCATAAATAGCTTAGGCAATGGATTAACTACAAAATAGGGGATTAGTCACAAGTATTTATGTTTGCTCATCATTAACACCAAGTAGGGAGAAGTCCAATACTCAACATTCTCCCCCTTTTTGATGATGACAAACAAACATAAACAACAAGATAAATAATTGTGCATAATGAAAACTTACTCCCCCTACATAGATGCCAATCAAGTTAGTCAACAAATATTTGGGCATTTACATATCAATTGAAGCAAATGAGTAAGAAATGCATGAATATAGATTCAAAAAAAATCTAGGAATTACAATCCATATTCATTGTAATCTTACTCCCCCTGAATCTAAGGCAACTTCAATCTTAGATTCAAGTGTTAGAACATACTTAGCACATTCGTTATGAATCTTGTATGTTTATTTCTCTCCCCCTATGGCATTATGCAAAAAGGTGGGAGCAAATAACAACAACAATAACAGTGCTAAATACGAACTAACAACAATCAAGGAGTATAAAGATATATAGAATCAAAACTCATAAAATCACATCATAAACACATGCGAGTAATGGAATTGAAGTCCAATATCAACATTTTAGATGAACACTCAAAAATAGTTTTAAAAAAATTCACAAATGCATCATACCAGAGATAGCATAGTAAATCGAATATCAAATTCATATATTGTCTCAAAAGCACATCAGAGAGATTAAATCATACATGGAGACAACATGACATACATCACACAGATAAGATAAGCAGTATAGCATAGTGACACAAGATAAACAGCAACATCATATATAGATATATATATAAATGATGAGTACATCAACGGATGGACATCTACATGTCCATCACAAAAAGATACATCATGATCAAGACAAAAAAATACATCATCATGACAACATCGAAGTACATCACCATACATATATAATGTCAATATCAATAACATCATCCAGACACAGAACATCAAAGTAGATGAAACACTCAACCATCACCAAACTAACACCACTCAAACACCTATCTAAGAGTGAGCGTCTCCAGGGGCTGCAGAAGAGGAAGCAGGCTCTATGACAGCAGGTGAATCCTCTGGAGGAGGGTCAGTAAGAGCAACAGCAGCAGCAGCAACATCCTGAGTAGAAGCTACACCAGGATGCTCAACAACATCAGTGGGCTGAGGAGGCACATGAAGCTGGGGAACAAACTGTCTCTGATCCTCAGGGAAGGGTATTCTCTGATAAAGGAAAGAAAGAGACAACAATCTGTAAAGTCCAGAGACCATCTCCAAAAGAATGTCACGAGATGGTGGATCAGAGGAGGAAGGCAGGTCAGCTGGAGGAACAGTGGATGAGGACGGAGCAGAAGTAGATTTCCTCTTCTTCGAGGCAGTCTGCAGAGCCGAAGAAGATTTCGACTTTGCAGATGCGTCGAGGTGAGGACCAAATGGCATGGGCTCGTAATGAGTCAAATCAACACCAAAATGACGGAAGACAAGAGTCAGAAGACCACCGTAATGAATGTGAGACGAGGAGGTCGTGAACTCAACCTTGTCCATCCTATCAAGGAGGACACCGGCCTAGTTCACGGGCATGCCAAAGAAGATAGCATACATACACTTCAGGATATCCTGAGACGATTGGTCAGATGATCCATATCTCGGCAGGATGTTGGACTTCACCACTAGGTGAACTGCCCAACCTCTCGCAGAAAACATAGATGATCTGACACCTGAATCAAGAGCTAAAGGTACCTCTCGAAACATATCCCAGAGGACAGACTGGTCAAGATCGTCAATATCAGAGATGCAAATATCAGAGGGAAGGGAACCACCAGAGGGAATCCTAAGAATGGCCCCTAAGAGTGAGGGAGTGATCTGAATGTGGGTTCCCTGGACGATGGTATCGAGGATGCCGGTAGAGGAATACTCACCGCGAACGCGGTTCGCATAGAAGAGCTTCACCAGAAATGGATAGGATCTGGGGGACTCGCTCTGAGAGAAGCAAAAAAGATCGGCTAGGTGAGTAGCAGATAGAATGTCAGATAGTCTTTCAGCAGTAAAGGCTGGAAAGGCGATGTACCGCTCCCTAAGAAGCGTGATCCCTAGAAGAGAGTAGAACTTTGCTAAACAAAGATCATCTCGGCAAAGAGGAACAAGGGGATCAGAAGGGGGTACAACATGAGGTTCTTCTCCAGAGCTCGAAGCAGACTGATGGGAAACGGCAGCAGTAGGCTCATTGATGTTAACACCAATGGGCTTCCGCTAACGGTGAATCAGTGGCTGAGCGTCGGAAGAAGAAGCAGAAGGAGAATATCCCTGCGAAGAAGAAAGCACGGGAGAATCGGCATGCTTGGTTTGGGCTTTGTAGGGTTTCTTATTCTTGGCTATAGGTTTCTTGGGTGCCCTAGGTTTTTTAGGAGCAACAACTTTCTCTTATCCCTTACCCTTGGGTGCCATGGAATCGAGAGAGAGAGAGAGAAACGATAGTCGAAGTAATCGAACGACACAAATCGAACGAAGGGCTAGAGAGAGAGAGAGAGTCTAACCAAAAAAATGAATGCGAAGACTCAACGATGAAGCAATCGACGAGCGGGGATGCGGAGATCGACGGCAATGGCTGAGAAATCGAGCGGGAAGATGAAGCGGTTCAATCGGAGGAGAGAGAGTCGACGAGGGGAAATGAACAGATTCGTCGAATATAAAAGTTGGGGAAATAATCTGGGCCGTTGGATCAATGAATCGACGGCTCAGATCAATGCACTTGAACCGTCTCAACAGCAGACAGTCAACTGATGAACAGAAGTCAGTCGACTGGATGAGGTGATAAAAATAAAGTTCAGAAAGATGGGCAGTCGACTGGAAAGTAACATGCAGTCGCATGTCCGTTGGACAGTCGACTGTAAGTTACGCAACAGTTGACTGGCCGAGAAACCATACAGTTCATCAATAAGACAGAGAGCTCTAAAGAAAAGTTGACAGAGAGAACAGTCGCCTGATGACTAAAATGCAGTCGCATGTTAAAATAACAGTCGACTATAAAACAGTCATCAGTCGGCTGTGCGAAAGATACCAATTCTCAGACAGAGGAGATAGAGTAGGGCAGTCAACTGTCGAAGGAAAGACAGTCGTCTGTCCTGGTCCAAGAATGCACAGTGAGATAGAATTCCAGAGAATAAGAACACTCACCCTAGGACCTATACTCTAATCACAAATACATCGTAAAAACAATGTAAAAACAATAAATCCATTGAAACACAAATCACTACTATCAATCTCAAAAACTCATGAAATCAATTAAATTACAATTGCCTTTCTTAAACACATATATATAATAAAGCACATGGAGATAGGAAACAAAATGATATGAGCTCAAAAAGTGTTATAACATAAATGTTTGAGCTTCTAGATTTCAGATTCACCCATAATTCCCAATTCTCCACGCAACCTCACAAATGAATCCTCTTTAAGAGGTTTAGTGAATATATCAGCAATTTGTTTTTGGGTTTCAATGTACTCTAAGATGATGTCCTTCTTAGCTACATGATTATTTATAAAGTGGTGTCTCACGTCTATGTGTTTGGTACGGGAGTAGTGTACCGGATAATTGGAAAGACATATGGCACTTTGGTTATCAACCATGATCGAGCAAGTATCACAGTTGACACTATAGTCCATAAGAGTGTGTCTCATCCAAAGAACTTGTGCACATGCAAGACCCGCGTCAATATTCTCCGCTTCAGTCGTGGACAAAGACACCGAATTCTGTTTCTTAGAAAACCAAGAAACTAAGGAATTTCCTAAGAAATGACAAGTGCCACTAGTACTTTTCCTGTCGGACTTGCATCCGGCAAAGTCGGCATCACTATATGAGATTAACTTATATGTGCTAGATTTAGGGTAAAGTAACCCACAGTCTAGAGATTGATTGAGATAATGAAATATTCGTTTAACCGCAATCAAGTGTGACTCCTTAGGTCTAGCTTGATATCTAGAACAAAGGCAAATGGAAAACATGATATCGGGCCTACTAGCGGTTAAGTAAAGTAAGCTACCGATCATACCTCGATATAAACGAACGTCTACATCTTTTCTGCTTTCATCCTTGTGTAGATGAGTAGTAGTGCTCATGGGAGTCCTTTTGCTCGAAGACGATTCCATCCCGAATCGCTTAATAAGCTCCCCTGGGTACTTTGTCTGATGTATGAATATGACATTCTCCATTTGTCGAATTTGCAATCCAAGGAAGTAGGTGAGCTCTCCCATGTGGCTCATCTTAAACTCATCCTTCATAGACTTGGAAAATTCTTGACAAAGATTAAAGTTAGTAGAACCGAAAATAATATCGTATACATAAACTTGAATCAAAAGAATGTCATTTTCATAATCTTTAATGAAGAGTGTAGAATCAACTTCTCCCATTTTAAAACCTAAATTCAAAAGAAAGGTTTCAACCCATACAACGCTTTCTTAAGTTTGAAAACATGGTTTGGAAATTTTTCATGAATAGAACCGGGAGGTTGAGAAACATAAATTTATTCATTGACAAACCCATTTAAAAATGCACTTTTAACATCCATTTGAAATAGTTTAAAATTCTTATGGGATGCAAAAGATAAAAGCAACCTAATAGCTTCTAATCTAGCTATGGGGGCAAAAGATTCTTTGAAATCAATACATTCCTCTTGCCGGTAGCCTTGAGCTACTAACCTTGATTTGTTCCGTGTGATTACCTCGTTTTCATCCGTCTTGTTCTTGAAGATCCATTTGGTCCCAATAACTTGGTGACCACTTGGAAGAGGTACAAGTTCCCAAACTTCGTTTCTCTCGAATTGCATTAGTTCTTCTTCCATTGCCACTATCCAAGAGCTATCCTCACAAGCTTCCTAGATGTTCTTTGGCTCAATGGTAGAGACAAATGCGCAATGAGAGAATTCTTCAATTCTCGATGTCGTTCGAACACCCACACCAATATTGTAACGGTCGCTTTCCGATCGTGCGTATTTTTTTACGTATGTTTGCTCTGTATGTGTATTTTTTTTTGTACTTTATTTTACTATCGTTATCCTTAGTCCTAGCGCATGACTGGACCCCGTATTCACGATCCTCTCGAAGGCGCGATCGCCCCGGTATCTTGTTTATAATTTTTGGATGCCGTTTGGACTAACCCGCTTTATCCCTGTTATTATAATGTTATAATAATCCTTAAAGATTGAAACTCAATTCTGATCGTATCAAATCAATTCTTTTTTTAAATCTAAAAACATAATTCTAAATATTTTATTATACCCAATTTTCCCCCCACCATTTTCTCCAGGCTGGTACAAAAACCCCCATTATCTCCCGTGTTATCCCACGTTTCTTTACCCTCTCTCATCTCTATTCCATAGTTAACCCTACCTAGGGCTAACCCTAGCACCAGCCGCACACAAAAGAAGACCTTACTCTAAAAAGGAGGAAGCCATGGACTCCCCTTCCCAAAGCCTCTTCCCTCTACTAAAAGAAGCCCTCTCCCTCCTCTCCTCGACATTGCCCAGCGTCTAGAACCACCGTCGAAACTCACGCCGCTCCGTTCGCTCCGACTGCCATCGCCGGCAGTCTTCACTTCGACCGAAATCCCCGTCCGCAGCGCCTCCCCCTCCTTCCTCCGGTGTTACCGCGGCGTCGCCTATCGCCTCGCCACCCGCCCAGACCGTCGCGCCCCTCTGTCGCCCGGAGTGACGTTGCCACACACCACGGCCACCTTCTCTCTCCCGCCTGCATACCACCCAAGCCTCGCGCGTTACAGCCTCCCTCCGATCTGCAATCATCTCACCTCTGACCATAAGCTTTCGATCATCTCTTTTGCTTCTCCGAGTAGCCACGTCCCCAAGCCCTCAGGCCATAATCCCCAACCCCAGTGAGCTCGTCTCTGACCCATTTTCACGCCACCCCGACCAAGCTCTCAGCCTCCTCCCTCTCACCGTCGACCCACACCCTCGACAGCCCTCCCCGCTCCACCTGCCACTTTCCGCTTCGCTGCAGCCCTCATCCCTACCGAAGGTGCCACCATTGCACTCAGATCTCCCTTGTCCGAGCGCGACAGTCATTTGAAAGATGGCTGATGCTCAGGAAACTGATAGGAACTTTGAGGTATGAAAGATTAAGAACCCATCAATGCATTACTCTATCTCTGTGACAACAAGTTTCATTTTGAGGCATTGAATGAACTTCTTGAATCTGATGACAAGTTTGGTTTCATATTGATGGATGGAAATGGAACCCTTTTGGCACTTTAAGTGGAAACACTCGTGAGGTGCTTCACAGATTCACTGTTGACCTTCCGAAGAAGCACGGAAGAGGAGGGCAGTGCACACTCCTTTTTGCTCGGCTCCGGATGGAAAACGTCACAACCTCCCCGTCACGAAGCACCGCTTCCGCCACCGCCTAGCCGCAGTCATCGGATCCCCTGCATGCACACAGCTACAACGTAATGTAAGTTGAGAATGCATGTATGCACAGTAGTTTAGGTTAATCTTTTCACATCCTTACATTTATTATTATACAAACGCTGGGAACAAATTGTTAGTCCACTTCAACAGTGCACCTTTAATAAATGATCAGTGATATATTTTGTATTACACCATATTATATGACAGTAAGTTATTTATAGGTACAGTTCGATACATAATAGATTATATACATATAAGTTGTATGTATATATATATTATTAGGGAAATGAACAGGGTATTCTCCAAGTTTGAATTGAATACTATTTTACTAGTTAAATAACTTATGGCTTGTCTTTGCGTATCCGTTAACGCAAATATGCCGCGCCTCCCGTTGCAATCACCTGGTCACCCAATTCACCGAAAATCAGGCAAGTGTGCGAATCTAAATAAATTATTGGAGCATTAATGTTTAAGTACATTCTCTATGCGTGCGTGTCTGTGGACTCTTAATAAGTGAATTGGTAATGCAAGTGTACTTCACTTGCGCTTTTGGTCGTGCCTTGGTCTTAAACTGCTAGAACTATAGACTGTGAACAAATAAAACCGGTCGTGAAATGATAGCGTCCGGGACACCCTGACGCCCTAGACTTGACGATGAAGTCTAGGCGTAACAACAACAACTTTTGACACCGTAGGGTTATATTGTGTGTGCGTGTGTGTGGACCCCCCTAGAATCAACAACAACTGCTACTATAGGTTTCATCTGCGTGTGCGTGTGTGTGGACACCCTAGAACAATTTTGCCCTTGTCATGTCATGAACATCTTGCACGTCGTGTCTTGTGTAGCCTGTGAGCAATAAGACGCTCACCTAGTAGAGTGGGTGATCTTTGTTACGAAACATCTACGGGAAGCTCGGCACCCACCTAGCAGAGTGAGTGTCCCAGCAGACCGAGAGGATAGAGACTCTCACCTAGCAGAGTGAGTGGTCCTATATAGTAGTACGGTTTCACCTACGAGGCGTCTGTCGCTCACCTAGTAGAGTGAGAGATACGCTACCGATCGTGGGGTTAGAGGCACTCACCTAGCAGAGTGAGTGGCCCTATATTGTCTTGTCTTGAGCACTTGGGTTTGGGGTAGGGTTGAGCGTGCGCACGGGGAGAGGGTCTGATCCCCCTCGAACCGTAAGGCGTGAACCCTTCGAGTCACACGTGTCTTGTCTTGTCGTGTCCTGCCCTGTCTTGCTGGTCTTGTCGCGTCTTGTCACGACCCCTTTAGGTTAGTCCCGTAGTCGGTAGCATACGTTACGGCTGCTGCCTGTCGCATTTACTTTCTGCACCGTCTTTTACTTCCCTACCATGTCCATGTAAATTGCCATGCTCCTTACTTTACTTTTGTTTAGAACTGCTAGACTAGTAGTACCTTACTTTTCCTTGCTTTAGAATTGCTATGTTTCTTGCTGCTGACATCTTGTTGTTAAAACATTATGCTTCATAATTTATGATTATTCGTGCACTTTTCCTTGGGTCTTCTTACTTCCACTCGCAGGCCCTTGCTGACATACATTCATGTTTTTGGAATGTATGTCAGATCACGAGACAGGTTGCTAGGAGGACTTGGTAGAGACGCCTGACCTAGGGAGCCAGGGGTTGCTGTAAACGCAGAGTCGCTTTCTGCGGAAGGCTAGTGTTTCTTTCTGACATTGCATTTAGTTTTGCTTTAGTACCTTGTAGTAGGTTTAGTGCCTTGTTGTAGCTTTCTTTTTGGCCATGTTGAGGCCTAGTCGTTTTTTTTCTTGTACGAACAATTCTGGATGTGGCTTGTTTTTTTTAAATTTATTAAAATGTTATTTTTATTGTTCTGAAATGCACGCAAGAACCTGTGCTTCTAATGGTATATCGCTACAGACGCGTATTGGGCTCGAGCTTCACAGCTCCAGCCCAAGAGGACCTTCGTCTCATCTTCGCTTCCGTCGTTTTTGGGAAGCGGGGCGTGACAAATATCTCCAATAATTTGGTTATGGGGATGATTGAGAACGGTCAGGTAAGCTTTGGGTAAACATGTATCACTAGGAACAACTTCAACAATTTCGTTAGAAGTGCTAGTCTCAATAATAGAATCATTAATCTTAACATTATTAAGAGAATCACAAAGAGTATCTACATTATCATCATCAACATGAGGAAAATCAAAATCTTCATAAAAAGATACGTGAAGAGATTCCTCAATCGTTGAAGAAGTTTTGTTGTATATCCGGTAGGCTTTGCTACGTGAGGAATATCCAACAAAAATTCCTTCATCGGACCTTGGCTCAAATTTGTCTAAATTACCAACTGTGTTCTTTATAAAACATTTTGAACCAAAAACACGAAAATATTTTACTTGAGGCTTTTTATCATAAAACAACTCAAAACAAGTTTTGTTCGTTCGGGGTCTCACTAGGATCCTATTGAGCACATAACATGCCGTGTGCACCACCTCTATTGTAGTCCAAGATGACTATCATGGAGCATAGTGCATGCACACTCAATAAGAGTCATATTCTTTCTCTCTACAACACCATTTTGTGGTGGTGCCCGAGGGAAGGAAAAATTATGAGTTATCCAGGTGTCATCACAAAACTTAGTAAAAGATTCATTCTCAAATTCTCGTCCATGATCACTACGGATAGTGATAATGGTGGATCCTAAGAAATTTTGAATCTTCTTTGTAAATTTGGTAAACTCTTCATAAGCTTCATTCTTATTAGTTAAGAATGAAACCAAGGTAAATCTAGAAAAGTCGTCGACGACAACTAATCCATAATGAGCATTACCTAAAGAAGCAGTTCTAGTTGGCCCAAATAAATCTAGATGAAGAAGTTCTAGGGGCCTCTTAGAAGAAATCCCTTCTTTAAGCTTAAATGAAGATTTACTTAGTTTACCTCTTTGACATGAATCACAAAAAATTTTCTTATTAAAAACAATCTTAGGAAAACCTTTGACTAGATCATGCTTAGCTAATTTATATAAGTGCTTGAAGTGAACATGACCAAAACGGCGATGCCATAATAGTTGTTCACTTGTGTTAGCAACTAAGCAATGTTCTACGGTTTTAGGCAAGCTCAAATAATAAATATTTTTACGTCTAATACCAGAAAATAAAACATTTGAATCACAATCAACAATAGTACACAATCCTTCTCCAAAGTTAACCTTGTAACCTTTGTCACAAAGTTGACTAATAGAAATGAGATTGTGACACAAACCACTAACAAGATAAACATTAGTAATTAAGGGTTTGAAAAGATTACCAACGATACCTACTCCTATGATGGTTCCCTTTTGATTACCTCCAAAAGTGACCGTTACACCATCCTTGATGCTAATCACTTCGGAGAGCAATAAGGGATTTCCCGTCATATGTTTGGAGTAACCATTATCGAGAATCCATCCTTTCCCTTTAGAGCAAGTTTGACCTTTATTGCTCTTCTTCTTTCTCTTGGGTACCTATATTATATACCATAAGCTTATGATACCCAATGTTTGTTGGGTCCAAGGGGATTAGCCCTTTGGAAGCCAAGTCCAAGTGGATTTCCGCTTCCCAACATAATTACTATTTCTAATCACATCATGAAAATAGGAATCAACATAAGCATTCCTATCATTAAGACTAGTGTTCTTAGGACCCCAAATAGTGTACATCTTGGGAGTCCTCTTCCTAGTTGCATGCATATGTGTTGGATTTCTATGTGGTGCATGCTTCTTAGGAACATGATTTCTAGCATAGAGATGTGGTGGAGGATATGCATTGTACATTCTAGGATGATATGTATGCTTGGGAACATGCATATTATATGAAGCATATGAATCATGCATGACATGTGGAGGATGAGCATACATGAAAGAATGATGTGTATGAGCATACGGGTGTATAGGAGCACGTACATGAGTATTTCTCATGTGTGGTTGTGTACGTGTCCGTGGGTGCGGAGCATAAAATGTGTCATGATTATTCACTTGTGAAGTAGGAGATTTCCTACGTGGACGAGTGTTAGTGTACATATAAGCATGGCCTTGCTTTTGGTTTCCACCCTTAGTGGGTTTCTTGCCAAAAGGAAGAGAAGGTGAAGTGGTGACTTTCTTGGTAGGTTTGCTACCTATAATGTCTTTGACACCACTTGTGGATGCACCGGAGGAAGGCCTCACAAAATCCATAGTGACACCACTATAGGAGGTGCGATCATTTGATGCATTCGCTTTTACAAATCCAAGACCAACACGATGTGTGGCCGGAAATTGGTTTGCAAGCAAATCATCCAATTGTCCTTTTTCCTTATTGAATCTCACAATACGGGAGGACATGAGCTCATATTTCTCCTTTAAAGAAGAAATGTTGGTATCCAAGGTGGACACCCGTGCTTTGAGCTCGTGCACTTGAGTTTTAAGAGAATCATTCTCTAAACTCAATTGAGTGTGACGTATAACTAGATCACTATTATCCTTGGGATGTGTTTGATCTAGTTGAGATTTGAGGAAATTCACCTCATCTCTCAAAGTGACATTTTGAGAAGCTAAGTTTGCTTTCTCAAGAGTTAAAGTATCAACAATGGTGTCATTGTTGATAATGCATGGAATGGATGACTTGCTAATATTAGATTTCTTTAAGCTAGTGTATCTAAGCATTAAAGATTGGTATTTAGCAAATAGCTCTTCATTAGCTATGCGAAGTTCATCCATTGTTACCTCGGTGTCGCCCATGTCAGAATCACTCTCATCGGAGAGTGGGTCTTCAAGGGCCATGAAATACATGTGGGCGCTCTCACCCTTCTCATCATCGGAATCGCTTGATGAGTCATCACTTGAGTCTTTGAAAGTGCCTATGAGTCCTTTCTTCTTGTCTCTCTTGTTCTTATCGGACTTGTGGTACTTCGGTGCCTTCCACTTCTCTTTGTTGTTTAGCATTGGGCAATCCCTCTTGATGTGCCCTGGCTTATTACACTTATAGCAAAGAGAGGAAGTAGCATTAGTAGACTCAAAACGTTTGTTTGAGGGAAATTTACCTTTGCGGAAGAAGCGTTGGAACTTCTTCGCCATTTGGGCCATTTCACCCAAATCCATCTCGTTCTCGGATTCCTCACTATCGGAGGATGATGAATTGGCGTTGAATGCCAAGGCTTTCTTCTTGGCCTTCGAAGGATTCATCATTGCTCTAATCTTTAATCGGTTCTCTCGTCTTACCTCATAAGACATGAGAGTCCCGATAAGATTCACCACGGTGTAGTTCTTCAAGTCATTGACCTCCTCGATGGCGATTGATGTTCTTTCCCATTTGGAGATCATCCACATGATGATCTTCCTTACCTTTTCAGGTTCGGTGTAGATTTGGCCAAGGGCTTCCAATTCATTCGTGATGTCGGTAAAGGGTCAGTACATCGATGCAATGGTCTCATTATCCTGCATATGAAACAAATCGAAGTTTTGTACTGCAACATATAACTTTGAAAGCTTTACCTTGTTCGTTCCCTCGTGTGTAACGATGAGATGGTTCCAAATTTGATATGCACTCTTACATGTGCATATATTGTTGAACTCATTCAGGTCCAACGCACAATGAAGAGCGTTCATTGCTTTAGCGTTGTTGACTTCGGTGGACTTCTCGGAAGTCGTCCATTTCTCGAAATCCTCTTCGGTGGGCTCGACGTACTCCTTGTGGAGAGTTCTCCAAAGTGAAGCACTCCTAAGGAATGTCTCCATCCTACACTTCCAATAGCAAAAATTAGTACCATTGAAACGTGGAGGACATACCGTAGATTGACCTTCGAAAAGTGTGGATGCTCCATCACGATCATGATTGTTGTACGAAGTCGGCGGAGGAACGTTGTTGTCGTTGGATGCCATAGATATAAACTTGCGCTCTGATACCAATTGTAAGGACCGTGTCTATGGGAAAAACACTAGAATGGGGGTTGAATAGTGTTTATGCAAATTTAAAAGGAATTTACGCCAAATAAAATGCAATCCAAGAAATAATGCGGAAATAGAATTAAACCCAAATAAGAAACAATTGCAAACACAAATATGTTTCAAGGGTTCGGATTACCCAAGTCAACTCCCGACTTATTCCCGGTAATCCTACGTCCCTACCACCCGGATACCACCGGATACTCAAGTTAGAACCCTAACTTGAGGTTTCCTTAAAGCCCACTTGTAGCAACCCTACAAGTGCAATCGAATACAATCGATGTCCTTGACTCCCACAACTTGGGATCAAGCAAACCACTCTCACAACCGAGAGTATAACTCAAATAACGAAAGTTATGAAATAATTAAAACAACACTTACAATCACCTATGCCTTGAAGTAGAACTTGAAGGTGGAGTGTGATGTGTGTTGAAGAACTCTCTTGGAAGAGAGGAGAAGCTCTTTCTCTTGACTGCACCAATTGCCTATAATATCACCCTTTGGTTCTAGGTTGGAGAGCAAGAGAACAAGGTTTGGAAATACTTAGGGCTTTGGATTTGAGAGCTTTGATCTTTGGAAATGAAAGCTTGAGAGATTTTACAATGAATGAGTAACCTTCCAATGGAACAGTAAAAGCACTATATATAGTTTTCTCAAATTTACAAAACAGTTTAGGCAAAAACCCAATTGGAATCCGTGAGAAAAATCTCAACGGATAGAATCTGAACTCGCGACAGTCGACTGTTGAACAATCCACAGTCGACTGTTGAACAGTCAGCAAGGGTAGGTGAGAATTCATAATGGTAACTTACCACGTGGACAGTCGACTGATAAAGCAAAGACAGACAACTGTTAAACCAACAGGCGACTGTAATTTCTTCGACTGGTGACTGGCCGAGAGAAGTGTAAGTTAGACAAATACTGGAAATCTCATAAGTAACAGGACAGACGACTGATGCAAGGAACACAGTCGACTGTTAATCAGAACAGGCGACTATAAATCCTTAAACAGACGATTGTTAAAAGCCTGAGAAATTTCCAGAGAGCTGAGTCAAAGAAATGACTCACAGACAGACGACTGTTGCAGCATAGACAGATGACTGTTGCAGCATAGACAGTCGACTGATCCAAGAGACAGTCGACTGTATATGCAGCATTTGTCGACTGACCGTAAAAGTCAGATCAAACAGAGTTTGGGCAAAGGATAGACAGGTGATTGATTTACAAAACACAGTCGACTGTCACTTGGACAGGCGCCTGTGAATCGTTCATCAGTAGCCTGTGCGAAATAATCAGAGAGGGCCCAAAACTGTATTGTAATAGTCTGTGCATAACAGGCGACTGTAGAACAAAACACAGTCGATTGTTTTTGAGGCAGGCGACTGTAAACTATTCAGCAGTCGACTGTTATAAACAATCCTAGCACAAATACAAAAGAGATGAATTGGGATCAAAGGATAATTGATCTAATGAAGTCCTATGACTGAATGTAGATGTGTGTGAGTTCTCCATCAAAGTTCTACTTCTAAGCTACATACTAGAAGAGATAAAAGAAAAATCACATTGACGAATAATCTCTTCTTTCCATCGTATGAGCTTGAAGTCTTCACGGAGCTTCAATCATTATCTACGATCAACCAATTCATGTCATTTGCCTTCAATGAAGTTTGTGAGTCATCCATTGCTAGTAGATCTTCATAAATAGCTTAGGCAATGGATTAACTGCAAAATAGGGGATTAGTCACAAGTATTTATGTTTGCTTATCATTAACACCAAGTAGGGAGAAGTCCAATACTCAACAAAGATTAGATGGCCATGACTAATAATATGACTTACAACATGAACACTTAGTGCTTATTCTTGGTATGTAGAGTATGTATCGATGCATAGTTGTTTGCTAATATGATGTGTTGCATGACGAGTAAGTATTTATCATATGATTCATATTATTTTGTATTCATGTTTGTCATCATCAAAAAGGGTAAGAATGTTGGGATATTGAGTCACCCCGTGTAGTTTTGATAATGAGCAAGCATGTCATCTTATATATGAGTACAGGTATATGAGCTTAAATCTAATCAAAAAAACACTCAAATCTATGTGGGTTCACCCAAGGCATATGAATCAAAGAAGCAAGATAAAGAGCTCAAAGTGTCAATGATACGTCAAAAAAATTAAATGTGATATTTTAATTTTGATGTAATTTTTATTTTCCTTACCTTAACATGATAAAACCTTGATTGATACTTGCACATACTTAAAAACATGATAAAAAATTTTAAAATTGTTTTTAAAGGTGTATCCTAAGTTTTAGAACACATGTCAGAATATGAGAAAACTAGTCAACTAGCACTAGAGCAGTGATCAACTAGTGCTCTTGGGAATTTCTGATAGAACATAGTAGTTGACCATTGTTATCCAACTGGGCGACCAGTCAGCTACTAGTCGACCAGTGGATGAATTGTTGTCGAGTAGTTGCTGCCAACAGTCATATCTGACTTTCTTCTCAAATAGCCGTTGGAGAGACGTTGGAGGGGCATTTTAGTAAATAGTTTTTTAACCTGATTTTTGTCCAATAAATAGAGGATTTTTTCTTAATTTTTAGACATTACGAAAGACCAATATTTTGCACAAGAAAAGTGTTTTTTTGCTTCAAAGTTTTAATAAAAATTCATCTCCTCTTTGGCCAAGTTTCTTAGAGTTTTTTATCTTTCATTAGCCAAATCCTTAATCTCCTAATGTCAAAACTCTATATTTTGATATTAAAATTTCTCCTATAGCTTCACAACAACACAAGACCCTTAAGCAAGTGTTGATACATGGGTTCGGCCCACGAAGCAGGAATATAACAACGTAGCTAGAAAGGTGAAGCCCACTAAAACGGGTAAGTCTCAGCCCAATAACTCAAGAGCCCATCAGCGAGGATGAGCTATTACTTAGTCAAAGGAACAGCTCATCCGTCTGTTGGGGACCTGCTGATTACATGGGATCTGTTAATGTGGGCTGAGTAAATGGGCAGCCGTTATCAAGAATCCCGGAGAAGATCCTACCATCATAAATGAGAAGCCGTTATGCGCTAACAAGGAAAATCATCAACTATAAATAGGTGAGACGACAACAGAAGAATGGTTCATACTCCAGAGGTATGAAATACTATATACTCTGACAAATTTATCTTCTCCCACTCTTAAACTTCTTCCTCCACACGCTTGAGGTGACTGACTCGAAACGAACACATTAGGTTGATCTTAACAGCCCCAAGCTTTCTCTTAAGTCCAATACTAACTTAAGCATGAGGGGGATTTGGGTCAGAACCCAGATCCAACCCCTCTAACGACTGTCTATGGTGCAGGTCATTTGAGGTTCAACCCAGCAGAAAGGTCGAACGGTAGTCACATTCAACCAAGAGATCGATCGTGCTCTAGCCCAGCACTCTCGGCTCTGTAATGGCCTAAGTGCCATATGCATATGGTGTATATACGAATGTACTTGTACAGTGTATTTATACTTTTATGCGAGTGTATAGTGTGTGGAGTGTATAGTAATTTGTTGTGTATATGGTAATATCCTATTGGTTGCCTAATTGTATGAATATATGGGTGGATGTGCACATATAAGAATGTATTACTTGGATGATTATGGATACATGTATATTTGTGTAGTGATATTAATTTTGTGTCATTATTAATCTTGTGGTGTTAATAAAGGAATATTGATTTACATGGTTGGATGTATTCAATGGTTTGAAGTGGTATGAATATTAGTATGTATTAGTGTTATTATTGATGTTGTTGTTATTGGTATAAATGAATGGCTTCGTGGTTGATTAATGTTATTATTAGTATTAGTATGAGGATTATTATAGTTGGTGTTGTTGATGTTGTCATTATTATTATTATTATCGATGTTTGGTTGGTAGGTGTGTGTGTAGTAAAGTGTTATTTTTATGATACTTATTTTATTATGTTCTAAAGAGATTATTATTGTTGTTGTTGGCGTTGTTATTCTTATTAGTAATAAGGAGATAAATATTAATGAATGGTATTATTATTATTGATGTTTGGTTGTTATTATTGGTGACGTTGTTATTATTGTTGTTGTTGCTGAGTTGTTATTATTGATAATGATTGGGCTTATAATCATTATTATTGGTTGGGCTTGATTTTGGGCTTGATATATTAGGGAGATGAGAGAAGAGATTTTTATTATTGAGGATGGCAAACTTGTAAATAGGGGCTTCCCTTCATTAATTCTTTCTCCTCTCTCCAACCTTCTCCAAACTTCTCCATCTCTCCTTAATTCTTTTAAGTTTCCCCTCCCCCTTTTCCCATGCCCTGCCAAAATTCACATGCCCCCTTGTGCTGCCGAATGATGCCAGCACAAGCAAAAAAAAGAAAAAAAGGGAAAGGGAAAAAAAAGAGATATTTTGTATTAAAACAAAACCCTTCTTCATTCTTCTCTTATATTCTCCATTCTTCTACATTTTGTTTTTCTCTCTTGTCCCATGTTTGGCCGAAATACACCAAATCACAAAAAAAAGAAAAGAAAAAAAGAATGAAGAAAGAAATGGAAGAAAGAAAAAGAAATGGGAGGAGAAAAAGAAAGAAAGAGTTGGGGGAAAGTCAAGAGGTAGGGTTTTGGAGCTTGGAGGTGGAGATCCATGGTGAAGTTCTTCATGAATTGAGGTAGGAAATCCATCTCTATCTAGTGTGTTATTCAAAGACTCATCCAAGCATGCTAAAGAGATTGACTTTAGTTTTAATTTCATCCAATTGAATGTGCTTCTCTCTTCATGTTATGGAATTATCCAGCATACTACCAAGTAGTTTAGCAAGTTGTATCAAGCTATTAGTTCTATGTTATTTTCAATTGGATTAATGATCATGCTTCTTATGCCATCCAAGTTGTTTCATGCTATTAGTTGCTATTTTGCTATTAGTTGTATGTTGCCTTTCAATGAATCATTGATTTTGTCATCATGCCTTACAAGTGCTTGTGGAAATGCTTATATGTAGCTAAGTATGAAAATAAAGAAAATTTCTTGCATAATTTGGCAATGGGGGAAATGTTGAAGTTGTAAACTCATATGCATTGAAAAGAGAACAATGGGTGAAATGCATTTAAATTTCATGCTTTGATATTAATCAACTCCCTTTCAAGTTGTATCATGCTATTAGTGGCCTTATGTTGTGTTGGTGGAAATACTTGTATGTAGTCAAGTATGAAATTAATCACTCCACTAAAAAGTTGCTATCTTGATATTGGTCTTATGTTGGTTTTAATTGAACTATGGATTATGTTTATTATGCCCTCCAAGTATTTGTGGAAATGCCCTTGCATATTTGGGCTATGTTGGAATGATGTGGATTGAAAATTTTATGTATTGGAATGGGAAAAGGAGGAAATGGTGAATGATTCAGAGGTGTGAAGTGAGGAATTTGGCTTTTGAAATTATGTACACATGGAATGGGGCCTCATGGTTCCTTTTATGTCACATTTGTATTACCATGTTGCCTTAATGTAGTGTAATGCATTCTCCTGAATGTTGTATGCTATATCTACAATTCACATGTGGCATGGTTCTTATTGGAAAGTTAGTATAGCATGTGGAAGGGTCTTTAAATTAACTGCATACCAACCCTGTAGTTCAATATAAATTAAATTCTTGCATGTCTTTGGTGACATCACAATGTTGTATGTTGTTTCGTTCAACTTAAACGCTAATTAATGATGGGGTTGTCTCGGTCTGCCTTGTGGCCGGTAAGCACCCTTGGAAGGGGCTGGGGGGAAACTGGGTACCATGTAGACATATGGGATGGACAGCTGAGGTTTTGGGCCACTCTTGACGAGCCCACAGAGGCGGGGAGTTGGTGCGGTTTTGGTTGAGTTGGTTGTGTTGGTGAACTTCTTCTTTTGTAAGAGCTTGTCTCGGGAAGTCGTAGCTTTCCCCCACCTTTCCTAGTGAGGTCCATGCCCGTATGCTTACTCGATACCCAAGTTTCTAAACAAAATTTTAATTAAACGCTTAAATGCTTTAACTTTGCAAAGTATGTTTTCTTTTACTCCACCATGTCTAATGCAAGTTGTAATATACTAAAGCAACGTAGCAATTGTTGGCTTGTTGTAGTTACTTCTCTTTATAGCATGTGAAATCTTATGCCTTAAATGCAATATGTCACTTTGTAGTTGCCATTGCATACAATGCCTTTATGCCTACTTTATGTTACTTTGCAAAATGCCATGGCATGCCACCAATTGTAGCTCCACGTTCACTCTTATGTTTCACTTATAATATCACGACATGTCATTTATCGTTGCTTGCATCACATCATGGAATAGTATGTCATGTGGTAGTTGCATCAAGCTTTGGATAACATTCTATATGGAGATGGGATATTCCTATTGGGTCACACGTTGACATGTCCCTATTGATATTTTTAAGATAGTTGGAGTTGGAGATCCTTGGAGTTGGAGTTGGAGGCCTGGGGTAGTATAAAGTGTTAAGTTGTACTCGTGAGTTAACTTTAGGCCTTGTTGTAGCAAGCATTATGTTGGGTGTGGGGGTGTGAGAGTTTTAGGTGTGTTTTGTACTTTGGTGAGATGAGAGTTCTATGTTGTATATGTGATTTGTATAAGATGTTGTATTTGGACTATTTGTGTATATGTGTGTGTTTGAGTTGTTGGTTCTCTTTTGTGTTCCTGGGTTGTCTGGAATGCTACAGGTATTATCCCCGCAGTGCGCAGTGGACCTGCTACTTTGTGATGTATTTCGTATTTCTTGCGTAACACTCGCTCCTATGGTGTATCCCGGGGAGCAGAGCGTTACATTTTTTGGTGGCCCATGCAGACCACTGCACGGTGGCTGCGTAAGGATTAGTACGTGTAGTATTCCAGTGTTTGGGGAAGTTGAGTCTTAATGTGGGTAGTGTAGGGATCGTCTAACCCTTGCAATACTAACAACACACACTAGAGGGGGGGTGAATAGTGTAATGGCAATAAAATTGTCCAAATAAAATTTAACTTGCAAATGCGGAATTATAAATGCAAGAGGAATTAAATGGCACAATCAATCCAAACGCAAACACAAAGAATTACCCTGGTTCCCCAAACTTGGGTACATCCAGCCACACCAAAATTCACTATATTCCCACACAGAGAAGTGAATACAAATCCCACAAAGAGATACCTCACAAAGAGAATTTATGCCCTACACAAGGACCCAACCAATCCTACACAAGGATAAAGATTCCCACACAGAGAATCACTAACTCCCACTCAGAGAATTAGGGTTAGCCCTACACTAGGACACTAAACTCCCACAAAGAGAGTTACTCCCACAAAGAGAGTATCCTAAGTCCCACAAAGAGACAACCTCCCACAAAGAGAGAAACTCCCACAAAGAGAGAAAGTCCTAATCCCACAAAGAGAAAAGGAAAACAATTTATACCTTGTAAAATAAATACTCTTACCTATGACTTGAGATGCTTACTCATAAATGAATGCAAGGCATGGAAGAGGATCTCCAAGTGTTGGAATATGCTTAAGAGCACTTGGATGATTTCCCTTGAGCTGGACTTCAATGCATGAAGAAAGATGAATGCTCAAATAGAGGGAAATGAGGGAGCTTGAGAGTGGCTTATTGATCTCTTAAGATTTTCTATAGAATCAAGAGTTTATCAAATGTTGTCAAGAGTTCTCAAGAATGGCAGTACACTCATATATATAGGAATCCTATATCAAGCCCAAAACCCCAAAGAAACAGCCAGAAAAACAAATCTGCAACGGCTAGAAACTGGGTGAAAACGACAGGAACAGTCGACTGATGATCATAAGACAGTCGACTGATCAACGGCTAGAAAATATCCAACGGCTATAATCTGAGCCAGGACAGTCGATTGACGAAGTCAATACAGTCGACTGACAAACATGACAGGCACCTGTTAATCCTTCAGCAGACGACTGTTGCAAGGGATGGATCGAAACAGAGAGCTGCACTCTTTCTCCAATTCTTCGCACAGGCGATTGGTGTTAATACTACAGTCGACTGTCGAATAGTCAGGCGACTGTATATTCTTCATCAGTCGACTACTGTAAAGTATGGAGAGAAGACAGAGAGATGCAGAGATTGCACTTACGCTAGACAGGTGACTGTTGACCAAATCTCAGGCGACTGTAAATGTACAGGCGACTGGGAACTGATTGACAGGCGACTGTGCGTAAAGCTCAAGTGTGAGTCAATAGAAATGTTGACTTGAGCAGTGCATATCAGGTGACTGTAGAAGGATCTACAGGCGACTGGAAATCACCCAGTCGACTGTGTTTCCCTCATCAGACGACTGACCAAAAGAGTGAACCTATTGGGTTGGATTCTATGATAATCCTAATGTTCACTAAGATGGTTAAATGCATGAGCATGAATGAGTAAACCATCTAGCAAGGCATTACATCAACCCTGGACTCAAAAAGAGAGAGAAAGCAATAAAGTAAATTACATGGATTACAATGCTTTCAAAAGAGTCTAAGTCTTCAATCTTGATGCCTTGATTGCTCTCCATCATCTCCAAGCTTTGGCACTCCTTGAGTCCAAACATTGGCTCTTCTTCACATGATGTCCATCCTTACACCAAGTGATTAGTCTCCAAGAAAGATATCCTTGAAATAAACTGAGAGACTAAAACATGAGATTCATTAGCAACAACATAATGTTGTGATCATCATCAAAATAAGATTGGTATGAAACACCAATACTCAACAAGCTCCCCCTTTTTGATGATGACACACATTATGTAAATCATAAAGAATTAAAGCACAAAGCTAATGATCTCCCCTACTTATATGCACCAATTAAGTAATGAGCTACATGATCGCTCCAAAATGCAACCCAAGAGCACGACCGAAAACTTGGTCGGCCCCGGATACACGCCCGGAGAACGATTGTAGTTTTACCGCAAGCGCACGGTGTAGCGGCGAGCGGGTATCGAACACAGGGAGGACGTATGACAGTGCCTTCTCCGAACAACCTGGCTATAAGAACAGAAAAGAGGGAATTTGCCTTGCGGCGATCCTGCCACAATCGTCAGACAAAGTATGGAGATATAAAATCAAATAAAGACGCCTAGGGAATAGGGAATCCCCGCTACTCACCGTATCTCGTCAATGTGATTCATTGGTATCACAATTGCTAGGGTAGAATTTCAGATGAACTAGTTGCAACTGAATGTAAAACCTAGCTCACGCTATCGCGCTGTTGCCGGTCTATAGCTATCCTAGGTTTGGGTCCAATCTCTTGCAAACCCTAGCCTAGGCAAGCTAGCATTAGGATCAACATCATCGTTCAATCGCGTCCCGAGCCCACTCTCGTGCAAACTCGGGCCACGACCTAGGTTGGGATAGTTTCTACCCGTCCAATCTCTTGCAAACGAGTATCTGTGTGGAATTGCAACCGAGAATCCTAGTATCGGTCCAATCTCTTGCAAACCGATACCACAGAAACTCAATTTCAACCCAATTCGGATTTCTAGGGTTTCCTATCGAATTGGGATCCAATCTCTTGCAAATCCCAATCGATATGAACACCTAGCTATCCATAGTAAATTGATCCCAAACTAACCCTAATAGCAATTCTAGCGATAGTTCTACCAAATCATCACAAATCGGAAATTGGGCTTGTAGGGTTCATCCCCACGCCCTAAGACGTTATGACTACTCACAAATCATACCACGAATGCAAAAATAATCAATTGAAATAGCAATAGAATTCATGGCAATATTCAAATAAGCAATAAAAATGAGATTTTTAATGAAGAGGGAGACAAACCAATAGAGTTCTCCAAGAATCCAACAAAAATAAACTTTTCTCTCCTCTCCAATCACAAGAATCAAAAGCTAAAAAGTTTAATCTAAAAAGCAGCCAAAAAGCCAAGAAAAAGCTCTCTAACCTAGGTTAAAAACTGGGGTTAAATACCCCCCAAAACTGCCCAAAAATCCGTGACCAAAATACCCCTGCGCAGCCTGAAAATCGCAATTTACGCTACAGGCAGCGCGGTTCACTCGGCCGAGTGACAAAAGTCGCTCGGCCGAGTGAGAAACCCTGAGAATTTCCAGTAAGTTTGGGGTCTTGGGGGTCTTCACTTCGGGCGTCGCTCGGCCGAGTGAGTTGTCGTCACTCGGTCGATGGCTTCTCTTCACTCGGGCGGTCGGCAATTTTCACTCGGCCGAGTGGGTCTTCTGATGCTCAGGCAGACGAAAAACAGCAAGTTGGCTCTTTTTGATGGGCATCGTCTGAGTGCCACTCGGGCGGACGGGGTTTCGTCACTCGGCCGATGTGGCTTCTGATGCTCGGCCGAGTGCACACATGAAGCGTGTCCGATCTGGTCGGCCGAGCCGGGTCTCGCTGGTCGGCCGAGTGACTCCTTCACTCGGCCGAGTGAGACACCAAAAATGCACATTCTGATTGTTTTTGCCTCCTCGTCGCTCCTACGACGTTCCTTCTTCTTCCGCTCCTCTCCAATAGCTAAATACCCCTCGGGGAAGTCGTCGGTGACACTCTGGAGTAGGTGTATCTCGGGATCACTCCAAATCACTCCAAATCTCCTGAAATACGACAAAAACAACAAATCGTGAAAAGTATCGCAATATTGTCGATAAATCGCGAAAAGCGTGATTTGAGCGATCTAAATGGCATGCAATCATGCAGAAAAAAGGTGTAAAACACGGAGTGATCAAAATCCCCCAAGCTTACCTCTTACTCGTCCTCGAGGAAGATAAGTATAAGGCGAACCCGGTGGATTCAAAAAATGAAAACGACGAAAAACGAAAAACGAAGAAGAAAGAAGAAAGCGAAGAGGGAAGCTGCTAGATCATTTTTCTCAGGACATGGGTTTTGCTTACTCATATAGCATGCACCGAATGTAAAACACATGTCAAAGAATTTTATCTCGATATCATAGTATAATGGTGAAAATAGAAATAGAAAACCCAAGAATACTGATATAGCATGAAAAACGGAATAATTCTAAAATTAACATCGTCTGAATCATTTAAAGCGGTATACAACATCGCAGATCACACACTTTTCAATTGAACGCTTTCTAAGAGTAGTATAAGAATATCACGCAATAGAATAGAAAGAATAGAAAAGTGTGGATTTCATGAAATGAGTGCTAGGCATAGATTTCTGGATTTCGTGAAGCTAAAACAATCTCACCGAGTATAGAATATTACTTAGCCTAGTTTGTCGTGCACCGTCAAGTAGTCACTCTCTCACACATCATTGGATTCCCTCCCCCAAGCTTATCTATAAGCGTGGTGGCATAAAAAAACAATATTTACATCCCCATTTTTATGAAGCTCCAAAAGTAATAAAAATAAAAACAAAAAGAGGGAAGAAAGAGAGAACATGAGATGGGATCGTTTATTGAGGTTCTTTTCTCTTTTCTTTTCTTTTTCTTTTTTTTTCTCTTTTTTCTCTTTTTTTTATATAGCATATATACACAATGATCCCAAATCAAAGAGAAATAAGGATATACAAGAATTTTTCTTTTTCTTTTTGGTTTTGGGAAATTTGGAGCTAGGATTTTAATAACGGGGGAAATGCCATATATTAGAATCGCTAAGGGGAGATTCACCAATGATTTTAAAATAGAGAATTGATGTTCAAGATATGTGGAGAAAGAAATAAATATGTCTCTCAGTTCACTCTATAAGACGTGCACGACAACTTCAGCAGGGTAATCTAATCTACTCGGTTTTGATCACAAAAAAGCTAAACTAATCCAGATTTATCATAGCTAACATCATTCAATCATCCTGAAGTGAAATGTACAAATCATGCAAATAGAAGCGATATAGGAAAAGAAAACGGTACTCCAGATTTAAGCATTCAATGCGTGAATCTTGGTGTGTTTTCTGCGATAGCATACATATGAATATTCAGACTCAGCTAATAATAAAATTTCATCCATTTTCATGCGGAAAAAGTGTGGGTTACTATCTCTAAATGCAAGGCAAATCACAGCATATGATATCAGAAATAAAATCTAAGACATGACAAGTATAGCATGCATATAGAGAAAGCTAACTCCACGTCATCATCATCACAGAAAAGTCATCTCTAGCATGAGATGAAAAAGAAATAAAGATAAAGAGGGAAAATAAAGCTATTTACAATGCAGCACACAAAGAAAATAAGAAAAACGTGATGCATGGTACAAAAAGAAAAAGTGATGAAAGTGAGTGCAAATGCGGAAAATGGCGTGAAAAAACAACTAAAAATAAAGGTGGTAAATCGAAAAGAACGTGAGAACTCACTCCCCCAAGCTAAAGGGCACAGTGTCCTCAATGTGCGAAGTGTGGCACACCGAGAGACGTGTAAAGTGAGGGGTAGGTGAGGATGCATGCATGAGGAAAAAGAAAATAAAATAATGAAACGAAAAATATGATGCGGACATGATGCATGCAGATATAGGAGTGAATCAGATATAAAAGTGTGACACCAAAAATCTCTCCCTCTCTCCCAAAAATGATATAGAAATATATGAACAAAATGTGGTCCCAAAACGGTGAGGGGAGGGTGGGGGGGAAAAATCATCAGGACCCAGCAGAGACGGGCAGCATAACGGCAAAAAGAATCAATGGCATCAAGTGTGCCTAAGAGGGTGGGGCTGCGCCGTCTCCGTCCTGAGGCGGAGGTGGTGGTGGTGGTGGCGGCTGGGAAACAGTCTGCTGAGTGGGTGTGGGTGTGGAAGCAGGCTAGGTGTGTGTAGGAGTGGGGGTGGGTACCTGCTGGGTGGGTGTGGGTACGCGAGGAAGCCGCTCGAGAATCTGAGTGAGGCAATAGTGAATGCCCGGAAGTAGGTCGAAGCGGCTGGCCATAGTGGTGACGGTGGCAGACATGGTCCTAAGGTCACCTCTGAGGGCACTCACCGCCCCCTTGAGAGCACGAATGCTCTGAAGTACAGTGTCGGGGGCAGGTGGTGCAGGCGGACGCACCTGTCTGTGCTGTGCAGGACGGGGCTGGCGGACTCGGGTGGTGTAGTGGATAGGCTCAGTAGGCATGTGGAGGAAAGGTGCTGTGCTCACAAGAGTGGGCCTAGCCTCAGTGCGAGGCCGGGGCGCAGGCTGGTAAGAAGTGGAGGCAGCAACAACGGAAGTGGAGTATAAAAGTGGCAACGAGGCGGCCAGAGAGGTCGGTGACACAGACGTGTGGACAGACGCCACGACACTCTCAGAAAAAACGGCTGTGGTGGAGACAGAGGTGGAAACCACGGTCTCCACGACGGCAGTAAAAGAGGGCTCTCCGCTCTCAACTATAGTCGGTGGGCGCTCGGGTAGGGCGGAGGAAACGGGCTCAACGGACAGAGGGCCAGCTGTGGTGGGAGTGGTGGAGGTGGTGGAGGTGGTCTCAGCGAGTGTACTCCCGACACCGGCAGAAGTGTGGACAGAGGTGTCGGGAGCAGCAGAAATATCAGGCTGCTGAGGGGCCACGGGGTCGGCAGGAGCAGCGTGGTCAGCGGGTGCAGCGTGGGCCTGCTCAGCCTGCTCAGCCTCCTCGGCCTCAAGCACGTAGGCGGCGGAGATCAGGAGATCCATCGCCGGAAGCCAGTCCACCTGTGCTGGTGCTATCTGTGTCCAAGCTGGGCTCGGAAGGATCATGTAATCCACACCGTAGAGGCCGTGCAACCAAACCCAGTGCCGCTGACCGTGCGGACGTAGCATCTTCATCCGGGCCATGACGTCTATGGACAGTGAAGTGGGGCCCGGGGCTTGTCGCAGGTCATCCAGAAAGTCCTCGCCGGTCATCAGGGCGAGCAGGGTGATCAGACCACCGCAACATATCGGTGAGCGAGCGCCCACCGATACGATGATGCGATCCAAAAACCAGCTCGCGATATCAATCACGACGGCAGGGACAAACTCGTCGCCCTCCCTAGATAGATCTCTGGGGCGCGTCATCGTGTAGAGCATATAAATCTCCGGCGTGAACATCGTCCCAGGCTCATATCTCGCCAAAAAGGTAGTCGCCATAAGGCGCTGAGCTATGCGGAGGCAAGGATGGACGATGGCCGAGGCCTTGGCCCTACTAAGGTCGAAGGCGGCAGGTAAACCGGTAATCCGGGCCCAGAAAGCGCCGGAATCGAAGGAAGGTGGGGGGATGTGAGTGGGGGCGTAACCACGGTCGGCCCCGGGGACATCGGGCCATGAAAAGAAAGCTCTCATCATACTGAGAGTGACCTGGCACTCTCGGTCCATGAACCTAAACGAGCATCCCTCGTCGGTCCGGGCGATAGAACTAAGCACCTCAAGTGTCGGGCGGACGAACGTGTCCGCCGACACCTGGAAAAAATCTCGCCAACCCACGTTGTCATACAACGTGAGCATCCCCTCGAGTATCCCCAGGCGTCCTAGTTCTGCAAGGTGTGCAAACCTGGAGGGTACAATCGAGCGCTGGGAAATGCGCTCAAAAACGACGCGGTGTTCGTCGTCCAGGAACATAATCCCCAGCGGCCTGACAAGTGGAGCCGGTGGTGGCTGTGGGACGGCAGGGAGTGGCTGTGCGGGGTGAATGGGCTCTGCATGCTGTGCGGGGTGTGCGGGATCTGCAGGCGGTGCGGGGTGAACGGGGTGTGGTGGTGTAGGCGGAGGAGAGTCTTCCACCTCATGGGAGGGGCCGGGCTCATCCAGCCGCTTCCGCTTGGCAGAAGCTCTCCTCGACCGTGGCCGTGTCCGGGGTGGCATGTGGGCCCCGGGTGCTCACCAAAAACGTAAAAAATGCGGCGTGCGTAAAATAAAGGAAGGAGTATACCGCGACACGCCGCGAGAGCAAAGTAATGAAAGCGTGCGAAGATGACGCCTCCACGTAGCCCAAAACGATCCCCGGAAGCTCTCCTGGGCTCCCCTAAGCTCCCCAATATAACCTGCGCATCAAACGAAGAGATTAGCATGTAATATTTAAAACGTATGGGGGGTTAGGGGTATAATAGATAGAAATCGAATTTAATTTGGTTTAGGGGTTCGTTAAACACACGGATCTTTGAAAAATACGCAAAAGAGGAGGAAATAGGCGAAATAAAGGGTACCGGAGCTCGGCCGGCGAGGTGGTCGCCGGCGATGACTCGGGCGAGGCGGTGGGGCGTCGGCCGGAGGTGGGTGGCTGAGCGCCGGCGGCAGGCGAGTGATCGGGCGAGTGAGGGGGAAGATCGAGGCCGAGGGAGTCGAAGGGTCGGGCGTTTTGAGTTTTACTCTTTTCGAAAATCGCGTCGTCCCGCTCCCCCTTTTATAGAAAAAGTTACGACTCGGCCGAGTGACTAAGTCGCTCGGCCGAGGGAACGCAACGGAAATATTTTGGAAAAACTCCTCCCTGCTAATGACTCGGCCGAGTGGCCTTGCCACCCTCGGCCGAGTGGAAGAAGTCCATTCGGCCGAGTGGCTCAAGCTACTCGGCAATACTCGCCCTAGGAGCGTATCAGTTTTACTCGGCCGAGTGAATATATATACTCGGCCGAGTGGCAATTATACTGAAATCAAGAAAAGAAACAGAGAGTTGGGTACAGCAGACTTCCCTCGTTCGTGAGCCGCTCGGGTAGATGAACTTATGTGCTCGGCCGAGTGACTAGTATACTCGGCCGAGTGAACCCTGTTTTCTGCTGTTTGGCTTCGTTTGGGCTCTAAACTCTGTTTTTCTTCTTTCAGTCGATTTCATCTTCCTCCTAAGCATCGAGCGCATTCCTGGAGCGCTCCTCGTCGCCTTGTTCATCCTACTAATGATAGGTACCTCGTTCTCCTCTCCTGTCAAAGAAAAATAGGACCCGTTATCACGAAATTTTTAGGCAAACGACTCAAAACACTAATAATTTCTAAAACAAAAATAAAGGAAAAGTAAAAATAAAGCGATAACCGTCGGGTTGCCTCCCGACAAGCGCTCATTTAAGGTCGTGAGCTCGACCCCCTTTGATTTTCAATTCAATGCGGGATATTGGGTGCATATGAGATGCACCCGTCAAATTTTCCGGGGAGAACGCTTGGATTCGAATGTTGCGGCGGCGTGTTCTCCCTCAGTGATCTCTCGTCTCGGGTAGTGTTGGGGGGCGGCTCCCCCAAGCTAGTGCTTGCTCCGGTCCTCGGCTTCACCGGTGACACCGATTTCCGTATCGGCGGAGCTTTCTTCGGAGACTTCAATTTTGAGAGCTTGCAGAGCTCTCGAATCCTTACGACATCAGCGTCGCCTTCATCAACTTTGGTGGAGAGATCGGGGGAATGCTCCATCTTTTCTTCTTGGCCCAAGTCCGGCCCTTCCTCAAAATCTTCTTTGAATAGAGCGCCGATGGAATGGGGGATCGCCTCCTCAATAACCTCGTCAAGGAGGTCCGAAAGATCATCCAGCCGTCCCTTAAGCAGATATATTCTATTGATTTCTCCCATTGGGACTCCCTCGGAATAATGCTTGAGCCTCTGACCATTTACTTTGAATGTGGCTCCGTCCTTTCTTTCCAACTCGAAAGCCCCTCCCGGTTGTATGTGCTTGATGGTGAAAGGTCCGGACCAACGTGACCTCAACTTACCGGGAAATAGTCGGAGCCGGGAATTATATAGCAAGACCTTGTCTCCTACTTTGAAGTCTGTAACGGTTATGCGCGCATCGTGGAGAATCTTGGTCCTTTCTTTGTAAATTCTTGAGCTCTCGTAGGCGTCTCTCCTTATCTCATCAAGCTCGTTGATGTCTAAGAGTCGCCTCAGCACCGCACCCTTGTAATCATAATTAAGGGCCTTGATGGCCCAATATGCACGGTGTTCCAACTCTACCGGCAAGTGGCAAGCTTTCCCATAAACAAGTCGGAACGGTGTGGTGCCGATGGGAGTGCGAAAGGCCGTGTGATATGCCCATAGAGCATCGTTCAACTTCATTGACCAATCCTTTCTAGATCGATCCACGGTCTTCTCAAGAATTTGCTTGATCTCTCTATTTGAGACTTCCACTTGGCCGCTTGTCTGGGGGTGATATGCCATGCCAACTCTATGGTTTACCCCATACTTCTTCAGCATGGCTTCAAACTTGTTTTCTATGAAATGGCTTCCCCGTCGCTTATCAAAGTACGAGGCACTCCGAAGCGTGGGAAGATGTTCTGCTTGAAGAACTTAGAGACGACCCTTGCATCATTAGTAGGGGTAGCGATTGCTTCCACCCATTTGGAGACATAGTCAACGGCTAATAGGATGTATTTGTTACCATTGCTCAACGGAAATGGTCCCATGAAGTCTACTCCCCAACAATCAAAAAGCTCAATTTCTTGGATGGGCCTCATTGGCATCTCATTGCGTTTGGAGATATTCCCGGTCTGTTGGCATCTATCGCACCCCTTTACAAAGTCGTGGGTGTCTCTAAACATTGTTGGCCAGAAGAACCCGCTCTGCAAAATCTTAGCGGTTGTCTTAGAGGCGGCATGATGTCCCCCGCATGGCATACCGTGGCAATGCAAAATGATAGACGTTGCCTCCTCTTTAGAAACACACCTCCGAATAACACTATCTTTGCATATCTTGAAGAGGTATGGATCTTCCCAAAAATAGCTACAGACCTCATGCAAAAATCTCCTCTTTTGATGCGTGGGCATCCCATGCGGTTTAATTCCACAAGCCAAGTAGTTGACGAAGTCCGCGTACCAAGGTACTTCTCCGGGCCTTATGGCGTATAGCCTCTCATCCACGAATGTGTCGTCGATAGGTAAACTCTCATCCTCCTTGTCACGAATAAGCCTAGACAAATGATCCGCCACGACATTGTCCGTACCTTTCTTGTCTCTGATCTCCAAATCGAATTCTTGCAACAAGAGTATCCATCTAATTAACCTAGGTTTGGCCTCCTTCTTGTTTAAAAGATACTTCAACGCCACATGGTCGGTGTGGACAATCACCTTGGAACCAAGGAGGTAGGAGCGAAACTTCTCGATGGAATAGACGACCGCTAGAAGCTCTTTTTTGGTAGTTGTATAGTTTTTCTGTGCGTCATCCAATGTCTTACTCGCATAGAATATCGCATGAAGCTTCCTATCTTTCCTTTGTCCCAATACCGCTCCAATGGCTTGGTCGCTAGCATCACACATTAGCTCAAAGGGAAGGCTCCAATCCGGTGGTTGTATGATGGGCGCGGAAACTAGTGCTTCCTTCAAGGTATTGAAGGCTTGCAAGCATTCCCCTGAAAAAATAAAAGGAGTATCTTTAGCGAGCAAGGAAGTAAGCGGTGGGGCAATCGAGGCGAAATCCTTGATGAAGCGGCGGTAAAACCCCGCATGACCAAGAAAGCCTCTAATGCCCTTGACATTAATAGGAGGAGGGAGTTTCTCGATTACCTCAATCTTTGCTTTATCTACCTCAATTCCTCTCGAGGAGACAAGGTGCCCGAGAACTATACCTTCCGTGACCATGAAGTGACACTTCTCCCAATTTAGAGTGAGATTGTTTTGTTGGCACCTTTTAAGGACTTTAGTAAGATTGGCCAAACAAGAGTCAAACTCACTTCCATAAACCGAAAAATCATCCATAAAAACTTCCATAATATTTTCAATATAATCGGAAAATATGGATGTCATACACCTCTGAAAGGTGGCGGGAGCATTACAAAGACCAAACGGCATCCTACGGTAGGCATAGGTACCATAGGGACAAGTAAAAGTGGTCTTTTCTTGGTCATCTTCGTGCAAAGGGATTTGGAAGAATCCTGAATACCCATCTAGATAACAAAAGTATTTATGTTTAGCTAGGCGTTCAAGCATTTGATCAATGAAGGGCAATGGGTAATGGTCCTTTCGGGTAGCTTTATTTAGTTTCCTATAATCAATGCACATTCGCCATCCCGTGACGGTGCGTGTAGAAATGGGCTCACCTTTATCATTTTTTATAACTGTCATCCCCCCTTTCTTGGGGACGACGTGAACGGGGCTAACCCATCTACTGTCAGAGATAGGATAAATAATACATGCGTCGAGCAATTTTAGGATTTCCTTTTTAACCACCTCTTTCATGTTCGGGTTTAACCGCCTTTGAGGCTCTATGGAGGTGGCGTCGGTATCCTCCAAATGGATCCTATGTGTGCAAAGCCTAGGGCTTATCCCTTTTAGATCGGAGATAGTGTAGCCAAGGACATCTTTGTGGCTCCTAAGAACGTCTAGGAGTCTCTCAAGTTGATCATGCGTGAGGTGGGAGTTAACTATCACCGGAAAAGTTAATTTATTACCCAAAAAGGCATACCTTAGATTCGGTGGTAATTGTTTAAGTTCTACCTCAAGAGGTGCCGCTCCTTCTACTTCATCAGCTCGCATGAGGTTGGCTTCTCCTTTGACAGCCGAGTTTAGCTCATGTTCAGGTGGCGTGCTCTCATGTGAAGACTCAGACTCACTCCTTAGTGAGGACAATGCATCGAAATAGACGCTCTCCGATTCTGTGCTAGCATCGTCAAAACCTTCACTCTGCTTCGGTTCGTTCCTGGAATCAAGAAACACATCAGACGATTCATAAAAGCAAGAGTAAGTGTCATAGAGTGTAACTCCCTGAACATTGGTTTGCTCGAAAGATTATTCGGGAGTATAGTGCTCTTCGACACTTGTTCTACCGTCTTCGAAATATAACTTGTCGTCTATCACATCAACTCTGACATTGCCCCCGATAGTCCCATCCGGGGAGACTTGATCCATCACAAAACTAGCAAACAGTTGTTCGTCGGGGTCCTTGATATCGATAGCAAAAGCTCCGGTAGCGTAGACCTCATCGACAAGCTCCTTAAGGAGGTCTGTGAAGGAGTCATAATCTTCCTGACTGAGTTCCGTTGTCGACATTGCATCCTCCATTCTCCCTGTTAAGGTCTTATGCAAAATACGGGGAGAGTATGCAAATAGGGCTGCAAACAGAGTTAGAACAGGATATAGAAGAAAGTAAAGAAATAAAGAAAAATAACCGGGTGGTCGATGCCGGACACCGTCAAAATGGCCTCCCCGGCAACGGCGCCAAAGACTTGATCGCTCCAAAATGCAACCCAAGAGCACGACCGAAAACTTGGTCGGCCCCGGATACACGCCCGGAGAACGATTGTAGTTTTACCGCAAGCGCACAGTGTAGCGGCGAGCGGGTATCGAACACAGGGAGGATGTATGACAGTGCCTTCTCCGAACAATCTGGCTATAAGAACAGAAAAGAGGGAATTTGCCTTGCGGCGATCCTGTCACAATCGTCAGACAAAGTATGGAGATATAAAATCAAATAAAGACGCCTAGGGAATGGGGAATCCCCGCTACTCACCGTATCTCGTCAATGTGATTCATTGGTATCACAATTGCTAGAGTAGAATTTCGGATGAACTAGTTGCAACTGAATGTAAAACCTAGCTCACGCTCTCGCGTTGTAGCCGGTCTATAGCTAATCTAGGTTTGGGTCCAATCTCTTGCAAACCCTAGCCTAGGCAAGCTAGCATTAGGATCAACATCATCGTTCAATCGTGTCCCGAGCCCACTCTCGTGCAAACTCGGGCCACGACCTAGGTTGGGATAGTTCCTACCCGTCCAATCTCTTGCAAACAAGTATCGGTGTGGAATTGCAACCGAGAATCCTAGTATCGGTCCAATCTCTTGCAAACCGATACCACAGAAACTCAATTTCAACCCAATTCAGATTTCTAGGGTTTCCTATCAAATTGGGATCCAATCTCTTGCAAATCCCAATCGATATGAACACCTAGCTATCCGTAGTAAATCGATCCCAAACTAACCCTAATAGCAATTCTAGCGATAGTTCTACCAAATCATCACAAATCGGAAATTGGGCTTGTAGGGTTCATCCCCACGCCCTAAGCCGTTACGACTACTCACAAATCATATCACGAATGCAAAAATAATCAATTGAAATAGCAATAGAATTCATGGCAATATTCAAATAAGCAATAAAAATGAGATTTTTAATGAAGATGGAGACAAACCAATAGAGTTCTCCAAGAATCCAACAAAAATAAACTTTTCTCTCCTCTCCAATCACAAGAATTAAAAGCTAAAAAGTTTAATCTAAAAAGCTGCCAAAAAGCCAAGAAAAAGCTCTCTAACCTAGGTTAAAAACTGGGGTTAAATACCCCCCAAAACTGCCCAAAAATCCGTGACCAAAATGCCCCTGCGCAGCCTGAAAATCGTAATTTACGCTACAGGCAGCGCGGCTCACTCGGCCGAGTGACAAAAGTCGCTCGGCCGAGTGAGAAACCCTGAGAATTTCCAGTAAGTCTGGGGTCTTGGGGGTCTTCACTTCGGGCGTCGTTCGGCCGAGTGAGTTGTCGTCACTCGGCCGATGGCTTCTCTTCACTCGGGCGGTCGGCAATTTCCACTCGGCCGAGTGGGTCTTCTGATGCTCAGGCAGACGAAAAACAGTAAGTTGGCTCTTTTTGATGGGCGTCGTCTGAGTGCCACTCGGGCGGACGGGGTTTCGTCACTCGGTCGATGTGGCTTCTGATGCTCGACCGAGTGCACACATGAAGCATGTCCGATCTGGTCGGCCGAGCCGGGTCTCGCTGGTCGGCCGAGTGACTCCTTCACTCGGCCGAGTGAGACACCAAAAATGCCCATTCTGATTATTTTTGCCTCCTCGTCGCTCCTACGACGTTCCTTCTTCTTCCGCTCCTCTCCAATAGCTTAATACCCCTCGGGGAAGTCGTCGGTGACACTCTGGAGTAGGTGTATCTCGGGATCACTCCAAATCGCTCCAAATCTCCTGAAATACGACAAAAACAACAAATCGTGAAAAGTATCGCAATATTGTCGATAAATCGCGAAAAGCGTGATTTGAGCGATCTAAATGGCATGCAATCATGCGGAAAAAAGGTGTAAAACACGGAGTGATCACTACACAAAGGTAAATACTCAAAAACCAATAACAACATGGAGACATATAATAGGCATGGATTACATAAACCAATTGCAAAGTAATAAAATCATGCAAACAAGAATGGTTTATTTAATCCCATATATCTCTTCCCCAAAGAGATATCTCTCCCCATATGCATATGTATATATCTCTCCCCCTATAGATATGATCACATGATGCATATATCTCTCCCCCTTGACATCGTCAAAAAGGTGGACATCAAAACATCCCCCTTTATTATCTTACCCAAGATGTGACAATATGCAAGAAAAGAAAGATATGTATGATACCAAATATAAAATTTAGTGGGTATCAATTCACTATCCCATGCTCCCCTTAGATCATAGAAATGGTCAACCTTTGACTTCTAGGATCTAATACCAATTAATTATTGGAGCCATGGGCCTCAAGTGTATCAAAGCAATAGATATTAAACAAGTTTCAAAAATACACACAAATATTGCCAAAAAATGAGATATGAAACAAGTTGGCAATAGACAAGAGGTTTGGTTTGAGACCAAAAAATAACCAAATGTAAACAATGATCTCAAAACAAAAATCTCCGAAATGAGAGTTAAAATATGTCTTAAAATAATTTAAACATATATTATATTAACTCCCCCTATTGACATACACATGGATCATGCATGTATGTCAATAAACCCCAAGGTCACAATTTTCATGAAAAGAAATAAATTTGAAAAATATTTTCAAAATCATGAAACACACACAATCAATGGGTATGCATAAAATAAACATAGAAGCATACTACCCATGCAATATGCAAATGTGTGAGGAACCTAAAAATTAGGTAACCAAACCCAAGAGGAGTTTGATTTCCTAACATAATCACATGAGGTGATCACATCCCTAACTAGAGAGTTGATGTAACTATCTCTCTCTTGCACATTAGCCTTAGTGGGAATCCATAATCTCAAGGAATTCATATGCAAAGGTTTTGCCTTAGCAAGAGGGAAGGATGGGGCATGCTTAGGTGTAGAAACAAGTTTCTTAGCATGCAAAGAATGAGGATTTTGCTTCTTGGCAAAAAATGAAGATTCTTCATTCTTCCTCATCACCTTGTGATCTACATGCTTCTTGTGAGTGTTATTGTTGTACAATATAGCATGGTGATTCTTCTTAGGTGCTTTAGCAATATTTCTTGAATTTGCACCAAAGGAAGAATTAGAGGTGGGTTTGGGAACCACATTTTGAACATAACCCAAACCTCCTCTATGATTTGTCGGATGTTGTTTTTTCAACAAATCGTGGAGTGAATCCCTAGAATACACAAAGCTTATGAGCTTCCGGAATTCCTCTTCACATTTCAACGTAAGTTGTTGAATGTGAGCATCTAAGCTAAGGTTTTGAGCAATGAAATTTTCATTAGAAATGCTCAATTCCTTAACTTGAGAGAGAAGTGTGTCTCTCTCACAAGTGTCATAAACATGTCTTTCATCATGAACTACACTTGCAATAACTAGTTTATGCATTCTACTCTTAGCATTCTTATATTTTGCTTTTAATTTATTGTAAGAGTTGATGCACTTACTAGCCTTTTCGGAGGCCAAGTCAAATTTGAACTTGAGCTCCTCATATGAGATCGTTTCTTTCTCGATCTCAACAACTTCATCATCATCATCCTTGCAAGAGCTTGATGACGACTTCTCCTCCTTAGCCGCGAGGCGCGAATCCTCATAGGAGTTGTATGCGACAAGCCAAGCATCCAACTCTTCTTCGTTTAATCCGGAGGGAATTTGAGTAGGAACATCCATGGCTACAAAGCATGCGTGAGCATCCTCCTTTGTATCCTCTTCTTTGGTACAAGAAGTGTCCTCACTCGAATCATCAAAGGTCCCGACAAGTCCCTTTTTGTGATTTTTGGACTTGGACTTTCCTTTCCAATGCTTCTTCCCTTTACCCTTGTAAGTTTCTTTAATGGGTTTGGAAGGGCATTCGGTGGACAAGTGACCTTTTCCACTGCAAGTGTAACAAGTAGGAACCTTGTTAGAATTGGAGGCAAACTTTGACAAAGACTTACCTTGCTTGCATTTGAGGAAAGCTTTGAATTGCTCGGCAAGTTCCTCAATTTCTTCTCCACTTGCATCTTCTTGCTCATCTTCTTCTCTAGGAGCTTCGCGATGGAATTTCCTTCTCCACTTGATTGGCTCCTCCTTGGCATGGAATGCAACTCCCTTTTGCTTTTCTAGCTTCTCGGGCTTTGTTGGATGAATCTCCTTCTTGTGTTGAAGCTTTACTTCATACGCCATGAGATTCCAAATGCATTCCTCAACGGTATATTTGGATGTGTCATAAGACTCCAGAATTCTGTTGGCCTTTGACTCCCAACGAGGTGTGAGAGAGTCTAGGATCTTCTCTACACGATCCTCTTGGGAAATCGTCTTCCCGAGACCCTCCAAAGCGTTCACGACATCGGTGAACCTTGTAAACATCTCTGAAATGCTTTCGCCTTCCTGCATCTTAAACATTTCATATTTAGATCTAAACACAGTTTGTTTAGATTTCTTTACCTTCGTTATCCCTTCATGATAAATCTCCAAGGTGTGCCAAATATCATTCGCCGTTTTGCACATGGAGATGCGGTTGAACTCACTAGCAGAGAGAGCACAATGTAATGCATTCATAGCTCTCGCATTGAACTTGATTGAGTCCTTCTCCGCCTTTGTCCTAGAAGTCGCAGGAGTAGTGGGCTTCTCAAATGGCACCTCCGTGATGTCCCATAGGTCTTGACCCTCCATGTAGATCATCATTCTGATCTTCCAACTCAGGTAGTTGGTTCCGTTGAAGAGCGGGGGTCGAACGGTTGAGTGACCTTCTTCATGAGACGTGGAAGTAGCGTTGAATGCCATCGTTGCAGTATGCTTTAACCTCGCTTTGTGATCACTCCTTATTTTACACCCTTTTCCCGCATGTTTGCATGCCATTTTGATCGCCCAAATTATGTTTTTCACGATATATCGACGATATTGCGATGCTTTTCACGATTTGTTGTTTTTGTCGCATTTCAGGTGATTTGGCGCGATTAGGAGTGATCTCGAGATGCGTGTAATCTAGGCGGCCACCGACGACCTCCCCGAGGGGTATTTTGCTGTTGGAGAGGAGCGGAAGAAGAATGGACGTCGCCGGAGCGACGAGGAGGCCAAAACGACCAGTTTGGGCATTTTTTGTGTCCCACTCGGCCGAGTGGAGGAGCCACTCGGCCGACCAGCGAGACACTGCTCGGCCGACCAATTCAGACACGAGTTACCTGTGCACTCGGCCGAGCACAGAAGACCCACTCGGCCGAGTGACGAAACCACGTCCGCCCGAGTGGCGCCCAGACGAAGGCTCTCAAAAAGACCGAAGTTACTGTTTTTCGGCCTCTGAGCTTCAGAAGACCCACTCGGCCGAGTGGCAGATCCCGTCCGCCCGAGTGAAGTGAAGCCATCGGCCGAGTGACGACAACTCACTCGGCCGAGCCGCCCCCGAACTGAAGACCCCTGAAGCCCACGACTTACTGGAAATTGACAGGGATTTCACTCGGCCGAGCGACTTTCGTCACTCGGCCGAGTGCGATGCGCTGCCTGTAGCGAAATTTGCGGAAAACAGGCTGTGCAGGGGCGTTTTGGTCAGGATTTTTAGACGATTTTTGGGGCTATTTAAGCTCTGTTTTTACCCTAGTTTTGGGAGCCTCCTCTCAGATTTTTTGCAGCTTTTTGAGTCTACTTTTTAGCTTTATTAATTGTGATTGGTGAAGAGAAAAACTTGGATTTTTGTTGGGTTGATTGAAGATCTACATTGGTTTGCACTTCTCTTCCGCAAAAACTCTATTTTTTATTGTTTATATCATTGTTGTGATGAATTTCATTGTCTATTTCTTTGCCAATTATTGTGCTATTGCTATGATTAGTGAGTAGTCTCCACGTCTTGGGGCGTGGGGATGAACCCTACAAGCCCAATTTCGTATTTGTGTTGAACCGGTAGAAATTGAGCTCGGATTGTTATTAGGGATTAGATCGGGATCGAATTACTACGGATAGCTAGGTATTCACATCAATTGGGATTTGCAAGAGATTGGATCCCAATTCGATAGGAAGCCCTAGAAATCCGAATTGGGTTGGAGTCGGATTTTCGAAGTATCGGTTTGCAAGAAATTGGACCGATGCTAGGATCTCCGGTTGCAATTCCGCGCCGATACCCGTTTGCAAGAGATTGGACGGGTAGGAACTATCCTAATCTAGATTGTGGACCGAGTTTGCAAGAGATTGGACTCGGTGCGCAATTGGACGATGATGTTGATCCCAATGCTAGCTTCCCTAGGCTAGGGTTTGCAAGAGATTGGACCCAAACCTGGGATAGCTATAGACCGGCAACAGCGCGAGAGCGTGAGCTTGGTTTCACATTTAGTTGCAACTAGTTCATCCAAATTCTCATCCTAGCGATTTCGATACCGGCGAATCACAATTGTGAAATACGGTGAGTAGTGGGGATTCCCCATTCCCTAGGCGTTCTCTATTTGATTTGATATTTCGCACTTTTGTCTGACGATTGTGACAGGATCGCCCAAGGCAATTATCCCTCTAAATAGCCAGGTTGATTAGGAGCAAGCACGGTCATTCGTCCTCCCTGTGTTCGATACCCGCTCGCCGCTATACCGTGCGCTTGCGGTAAAACTACAACCGTCGTCCCGGGACGTGTACGCCGGGGCGCGACCAAGTTTTTGGCGCCGTTGCCGGGGACATTTTTAGTCGGTGCTCAGCACCGACCACCCGGTTATTTCTTCTTACTTTCTTCCTTTACTTCCCTCTCCATCTTATCCTAACTTCATTCGTAGCCCTATTTGCATATTCTCCCTGTATTTTGCATAAGATCTTAACAGGGAGAATGGGGGATGCAACGCCAGCAATAGAACTCAGTCGAGAAGACTATGACTCCTTCACAGACCTCCTTAAGGAGCTTGTCGACGAGGTCCACACTACCGGAGCATTTGCTATCAATATCACGGACCCCGACGAACAACTATTTGCTAGCTTTGTGATGGACCAAATCTCCCCGGAAGGGACCATCGGAGGCAATGTCAGAGTTGACGTGGTCGACGACAAATTGCATTTCGAAGACAATAGAGCAAATGTCGAAGAGCACTATGCTCCCGAAGAACCCTTCGAGCAAACCGACATTCAGGATGTTACACTTTATGACGCTCACTCTTGTTTTTATGAATCGTCTGATGTGTTTCTTGATTCCAGGTACGAACTGGAGCAGAGCGAAGGTTTTGGCGATGCTAGCACTGAATCAGAGGGCGCCTACTTCGATGCCTCATGCTCACTAAGCAGCGAGTCCGACTTGTCACATGAAAGCATGCCATCTGAAAATGAGCTAAACCCGGATGACAAGGAAGAAGCCGAATTCATGAGAGCTGAAAAGGTGGAAGAAGCAGCGCCACCTCAGGTAGAGCTTAAACAATTACCGCCGAATCTAAGGTATGCCTTTTTGGGTAATAAATTGACTTTTCCGGTGATAGTAAATTCCCACCTCACACAAGATCAACTTGAAAAACTCCTAGACGTCCTTAGGAGCCACAAAGGTGTCTTGGGATACACTATTTCCGATCTAAAGGGAATAAGCCCTAGGCTTTGCACGCATCGGATCCATTTGGAGGATACCGAAGCCACCTCCATAGAGCCTCAAAGGCGGTTGAACCCGAACATGAAGGAGGTGGTTAAAAAGGAAATCCTAAAATTGCTTGAAGCCGGTATAATTTATCCTATCTCTGACAGTAGATGGGTTAGCCCCGTCCACGTTGTCCCCAAGAAAGGAGGGATGACTGTCATAAAAAATGACAAAGGTGAGCCAATATCCACGCGCACTGTCACGGGATGGCGAATGTGCATTGACTATAGGAGACTCAACAAAGCTACCCGAAAGGATCATTACCCATTGCCATTCATCGATCAAATGCTTGAACGCCTCGCGAACCATAAATACTTTTGCTATCTAGACGGGTATTCGGGTTTCTTCCAAATCCCTTTGCACGAAGATGACCAAGAAAAGACAACTTTCACTTGTCCCTATGGCACCTACGCATACCGTAGGATGCCGTTCGGCCTTTGTAATGCTCCCGCCACGTTTCAAAGATGTATGACATCCATATTTTCCGATTATATTGAAAATATTATGGAAGTTTTTATGGATGATTTCTCGGTTTATGGAAGTGAGTTTGACTCTTGCTTGGAAAATCTCACTAAAGTCCTAAAAAGATGCCAACAAAACAATCTCACTCTCAATTGGGAGAAGTGCCACTTCATGGTCACGGAAGGTATAGTTCTCGGACACCTTGTTTCCTCAAGAGGAATCGAGGTTGATAAAGCTAAGATTGAGGTAATCGAAAAACTTCCTCCTCCCATTAATGTCAAGGGCATTAGAGACTTCCTTGGCCACGCGGGGTTTTACCGCCGCTTCATTAAGGATTTCGCCTCGATTGCCCGACCACTTACTTCCTTACTCGCTAAAGATGTTCCTTTTGACTTTTCAGGAGAATGCTTGCAAGCTTTCAACACCTTGAAGGAAGCGCTAGTCTCAGCGCCCATCATCCAACCGCCGGACTGGAGCCTCCCTTTCGAGCTAATGTGCGATGCTAGCGACCAAGCCATTGGAGCGGTATTGGGACAAAGGAAAGATAGGAAGCTTCATGCGATATATTACGCAAGCAAGACATTGGATGACGCGCAGAAAAACTACACAACTACCGAAAAGGAGCTTCTAGCGGTCGTCTATTCCATAGAGAAGTTTCGCTCCTACCTCCTCGGTTCCAAGGTGATTGTCCACGACGACCATACAGCATTGAAGTATCTTTTAAACAAGAAGGAGGCCAAACCCCGGTTGATTAGGTGGATACTCTTGTTGCAAGAATTCGACCTAGAGATCAGAGATAAGAAGGGTATAGACAATGTCGTGGCAGATCATTTATCCAGGCTCATTCGCGATAAGGAGGATGAGAGCTTACCTATTGACGACACATTCGTTGATGAGAGGCTATATGCGGTAAGGGCCGAGGAAGTACCTTGGTATGCGGACTTCGTCAACTACTTGGCGTGCGGAATCAAACCGCATGGGATGTCCACGCAACAAAAGAGGAGATTTATGCATGAGGTCCGCAGCTATTTTTGGGAAGATCCTTACCTTTTCAAGATATGCAAAGATAATGTCATTCGTAGGTGTATTCCTAAGGAGGAGGCAACGTCTATCATTTTGCATTGCCACGGTCTACCATGCGGGGGACATCATGCCGCCTCTAAAACTACCGCTAAGATCTTGCAGAGCGGATTCTTCTGGCCCACAATGTTTAAAGACACTCACACTTTTGTGAAGGGTTGCGATAGATGTCAACGGACCGGGAATATCTCCAAGCGCAATGAGATGTCGATGAGACCCATCCAGGAGATTGAGCTTTTTGATTGCTGGGGAGTAGACTTCATGGGGCCTTTTCCGTCGAGCAATGGCAACAAGTACATCCTATTGGCCGTTGACTATGTCTCCAAATGGGTGGAAGCTATTGCCACCCCTACTAATGATGCGAGGGTCGTCTCCAAATTCTTCAAGCAAAATATCTTTCCGCGCTTTGGAGTGCCGCGTACCTTGATAAGCGACGGGGGAAGCCACTTCATAGAGAACAAGTTTGAAGCAATGCTAAAAAATACGGGGTAAATCATAGGGTTGGAATGGCTTATCACCCCCAGACAAGCGGCCAAGTAGAAGTCTCAAATAGAGAAATCAAGCAAATTCTCGAGAAAACCGTAGATCGGTCTAGAAAGGATTGGTCAATGAAGTTAAACGATGCTCTATGGGCCTATCGTACGGCTTTTCGCACCCCCATCGGTACCACACCGTTCCGCCTAGTTTACGGGAAGGCTTGCCACTTGCCGGTAGAGTTGGAACACCGTGCATATTGGGCCATTAAGACTTTTAACTACGATTATAAGAGTGCGGCGGTGAGGCGACTCTTGGACATCAACGAACTTGATGAAATAAGGAGAGACGCCTATGAGAGCTCGAGGATTTACAAGGAAAGGACCAAGATTTTCCACGATGCCCGCATAACTGTCACGGACTTCAAGGTGGGAGACAAGGTCTTGCTCTACAACTCCCGACTCCGACTATTTCCCGGTAAGTTGAGGTCACGTTGGTCGGGACCTTTCACCATCAAGCACATACAACCGGGAGGAGCTTTCGAGTTGGAGAGCAAGGAAGGCACCACATTCAAAGTAAATGGGCAAAGGCTAAAACACTATTCCGAGGGGATCCCTACGGGCGAAATCAATAGAGTATATTTGCTTAAAGAGCGGTCGCATGATCTCTCGGACCTCCTTGATAAGGTGATAGAGGAGGCGATTCCTCACTCAATTGGTGCCCTTTTTGATGAAGAATTGGATGAAAGCCCGGATTTAGGCCATGAGGACAATAATGATGATTCCCCCGACTTCTCCGCTGATGAAGATGAAGGCGACGCTGATGTCGCAAGGATTCGAGAGCTCTGCAAGCTCTCGAAATCAAAGTCTCCAAAGAAAGCTCCGCCGGTACGGAAATCGGCATCGCCGGCTAAGCCGTTGACCGGGGCAAATGCTAGCTTGGGGGAGCCTCCCCCCAACACTATTCGAGATAGGAGACCTCCGAGGGAGACCGCTACGCCGCCACGTCCGAATCCAAGCGCGCTCCCCGGAAAGTTTGACGGGTGCATCTCATGTGCACCAAACATCCCGCATTGATTGAAAATTATAGGGGGTCAAGCTCACGACCTAAAACGAGCGCTTGTCGGGAGGCAACCCGACGGTTTTTGCTTTATTTTCATTCGTTTTTCTTTATTTTCGTTTTAGAAATTTTTTTAGTATTTTGAGTCACCCGACCAAAAATTTTGTGATAACGGGTCCTATTTTTCTTGACAGGAGAGAAGATAGGTAGATCATCATGAGGAGGATGAACGAGACGATGAGGAGCGCCCCAAGAAGGCGTTCGACGCTTAGGAGGAGCATGAAATCGACTGGAGGAAGAAAGACGGAGTTTAGAGCCCAAACGAAGACAAACAGCAGAATACAAGGCTCACTCGGCCGAGTATACTAGTCACTCGGCCGAGTCCAGAAGTTCGTCCGGCCGAGCCGCTCACGAACGAGGGAAGTCTGCTGTACCCAACTCTCTGTTTATTTTCTCGATTTCGATATAACTGCTACTCGGCCGAGTGCATTTATTCACTCGGCCGAGTAAAACGGATACCCTCCTAGGGCGAGTCTTGCCGAGTGGCTTGGGTCACTCGGTCGAATGGACTTACTCCACTCGGCCGAGGCTAGCAAAGCCACTCGGCCGAAGCGATATCGGGGAGAAAATTTCTATTGCCTCGCTCGGCCGAGTGACCACGTCACTCGGCCGAGTCGTAACTCTCTATTATATAAGTGACGAAGGGGCGCGGATTTCGAAATCTAAAATCCCAAATCCGCCCGCGCCCCTTCGCCTACCCTCGCCCGATCTCGCCTCGTCGCCCAGCGACTCGCCCGCGCCCGCCGCCGCTCGGCCTGCCGTCGCCGGCCGCCCATCGCCGGAGTCCGCCCGAGTCGCCGCCGGCCGCCCCGCCTCCGATCACCTCCGGTTCGCTTATTTTCACCGTTTTCTCCTCTCCTCGCGTATATTTTGAGGATCCATGTGCTAAACGCCCCCCTAACCCAAATCAATTCCTATACCTATCTGTTATACCCCTATTGCTCCATACATTTTGATTATTACTCGCTGATATCGCTTTTCCATGCGCAGGTTGCTTTTTGGAGCTTAGGGGAGCTCAGGGGAGTCTCTACGGGCTGCTCAGGACTTCGTGGAGGCGCGGACTTCGCACGCTTCCACTACTTAGCACTCGCGGCGTGTTTGGGTAAACTCTTTCCACTCTTGTGCACACGCCGCACTTTTCACTTTTTCGGCGCGCGCTCGGGGCAGATATGCCGCCCCGGACACGGCCGCGGTCGAAGAGAGCTTCCGCCAAGCGGAAGCGGTCGGATGATGCCGGCCCCTCCCACGAGTTGGAGGACTCTCCTCCACCGTCCCCCGCACACCCCGCACAGCCTGCAGGCCCCGCACACCCCGCACAGCCTGCAGCGCACCCACAGCCCGCACAGCCTCTCCCCGCCGATCCACAGCCACCACCACCGGCTCCACTGGTCGGGCCGCTCGGGATTACGTTCCGAGACGACGCACACCGCGCCGTCTTCGAGCATATCTCCCAGCGCTCGATCGTACCCTCCAGGTTCGCACACCTCGCTGACCTAGGACGCCTGGGGGTACTTGAGGGGATGCTCACGTTGTACGACAACGTGGGCTGGCGAGATTTTTTCCAGGTGTCGGCGGATACTTTTACCCGTCCGACACTTGAGGTTTTGAGTTCTATCGCCCGGACCGATGAGGGATGCTCATTCCGGTTCATGGATCGAGAGTGCCAGGTCACTCTCGACATGATGAGAGCATTTTTCTCATGGCCCGCAGTCCCCGGAGCCGATCGCGGTTATGGCCCCACACATATCCCTCCACCCTCTTTCGACGCCGGTGCCTTCTGGGCACGTATCACGGGTCTCCACGCCGCCTTTGACCCTAGTAGGGCCAAGGCCTCGGCCATCGTACATCCCTGCCTACGCATTGCCCAGCGCCTCATGGCGACTACCTTTTTGGCCAGATATGAGCCGGGCACGATGTCTACGCCAGAGCTTTACATGCTCTATGCGATGACACGTCCCAGAGCTCTATCTAGGGATGGAGACGAGCTTGTCCCCGCCGTCGTGATCGATATCGCGGCATGGTACTTAGACCGCATCATTGTATCGGTGGGCGCTCGCTCACCGATATGCTGCGGCGGCCTGATTACCCTGCTGGCTCTTATGACCGGCGAGGATTTCCCCGACGACCTGCGACGCGTTCCGGGCCCCACTTCCTTGTCGATAGACGTTATGGCCCGGATGAAGATGCTGCGTCCGCACGGCGAGCGTCACTGGGTCTGGTTGCACGGCCCCTATGGGGCCGATTACATGATTCTCCCGAGCCCTGCTCGGACTCTGATTGCACCAGCCCACGTTGACTGGCTTCCGGCGATGGATGTCCTCATCCCCGCCGCCTACGTGCTCGAGGCCGAGGAGGCCGAGCAGGGCCCCGCTGCCCACGCTGCCCAGGCTGCTCCCGCAGACCCTGCTGCGCACCCTGCCGAGCCTGCTGCCCACCCCGTCGACCCTGTGGCCTCTCAGCCTGTTCCTGACATTTCCACTGCTCTTCACACTTCTGTCCCTACCTCTGCCTGTGTCGAGAGTACTTTTGCTGAGCCCACTTCCACCACTGTCACCACTTCCGAGGCTGTCCCCACCACTCCCTCTGCCACCTCAGGCCCTCTGTCCGTGGAGCCCCTTTGCTCCGCACTCCCCGAGCGCCCGCCGACCATAGTCGAGTGCGGAGAGCCCTCGTTCACTTCGGTCGTGGAGACCATGGTTAGCATGATCTCCGCTGGGGTTACACCTTTTGGACCGCACACTTCTGCCCCAGCGGGAGATTCCTCTGTCTCCACCGCCGCCTTATTCTCCGAGAGCGTCGTGGCGTCTGTCCACACGTCTGTGCCACGGACCTCTCTGGCCACCTCGTTACCTCTTTTGCACGCCTCCTTTGCTGCCGCTGCCTCCACTCCTCGCCAGCCGGCGTCCCGGCCTCACACCGAGGCCAGGCCCACTTTTCCAGGCGCGGCCCCTTTTGTCCCATTCCCTGCTGAGCCCGTTACATACTCCACACGCGTACGCCAGCCTCGCCCTGCACAGCCTAGACCGGTGCGTCCCTCTGCACCACCCCCACCCGACACCGTACTGCAGAGCATACGTGCTCTTGAGGTGGCGGTGAGTGGTCTTAGAGGAGACCTTCGGAGCCTGTCCTCCACCGTCTCTACGCTGTCTGGACGCTTTGACATGATCCCTCAGATCCACTACTGCCTGACGCAGATCTTAGAGCGTCTCCCGCGCGTACCCCCCACCCACCCCGCAGGTTCCCACACACACACCCACACACGCTCGACCTGCTTCCACTCCCACGCCCACCCCAGCTCAGCAGCCTACACCACCACCACCACCACCTCCGCCTCAGGACGGAGACGGCGCGGCACCGCCTTCTTAGGCACTCTTGATGCCCTGATCCATTCCTGTCGTTGTGCTGCCCGTCTCTGCTGGGTCCTGATGCCCTTTTGTCCACCCCCTCCCCTCACTTATTTTGGGTTTATATTTTTGATCGCATCTATTTGTGCATATCATATCACATCTACTTGGGATTCTCATTTTTGATCACATCTATATATATCTTTTTTGGGAGAGAGGGAGAGTTCTGGGTGCCGTATTTATTTTCGTATCACTCCTAGCTGTGCATGCATCATTTCCGCATCATATTTTCATTTCTTACTTTTCTTTTTTTTTATATTTTTTCTTCCCATCATGCATGCATCCTCACTTGCCCCTCACATTGCTTGTCTCTCTGTGTGCCACACTTTGCACATTGAGGACACTGTGCCGTTTAGCTTGGGGGAGTGAGCTTTCACGTTCTTTTTTCCGATTTGCCACCTTTATTTTCAGTTTTTCACACCGCTTTTCACTTTTGCACTCATTTTTCGTTATTTTCCTTTTGTTTCGCCATGCATCACGTTTTCCTTACTTACCTGTGTGCCGCATTGCATAGTTCTATTTTCCTTTTATCTTTACTTCTTCCTTATTTTTCATCTCATGCTAGAGATGAATTTTCTGTGATGATGTCTGCGTGGAGTTAGCTTATTCTATATGCATGCTATATTTGTCGTGTCTTAGATTTCATTTCTGATATCATATGCTATGACTCGCTTGCATTTAGAAATAGGAGCCCACACTTTTTCCTCATGAAAATGGATGGAATTTTATTATTAGCTGAGCCTGAATATTCATATGTATGCTATCACAGAAAACACACCAAGATTCACGCATTGAATGCCTATACCTGGAGTACTGACTTCCTTTCCTTTATCACTTCTATATGCATGAATTGTACACTTCACTTCCGGATGATTGAATGATTGTTAGCTATGATATATCTGGATTAGTTAGCTTTTTTGCGACCGAAACTGAGTAGATTAGATCACCCTGCTGAAGTTGTCGTGCATGTCTTATAGAGTGAGCCGAGAGTTATATTTATTTCTTTCTCCACAAATCTTGAACAACATTTCTCTACTTTTAAAATCATTGGTGAATCTCCCCTTAGTGATTCTATTTTATGGCATTTCCCCCGCTATTAATTCCTAGCTCCAAATCTCTTATTCCAAAAAAAAAAAAAGAAAAAAAGAAAAAAATATATATAATAAAAGAGAGAGGAACATTCTCGTATATCATTATCTCTCTTTGAATTGGGATCATTGTATATATGATATATATAAAAAAAAAAGAGAAAAAAAAAAGAGAAAAAAATCCTCAATAAAAGATCCCATCTCGCTTATTTTCTTTCTTTCTTCTTTCTCTTCTTTGCCTTTGGAGCTTTATAAAAATGGGGATGTAAATATTTTTGTGCCACCACGCTTATAGATAAGCTTGGGGGAGGAGATCCATTGATGTGTGAGAGAGCGACTACTTGACATAGCACGACAACCTAGGCTAAGTGATATTCTATACTCGGTGAGATTGTTTCTAGCTTTACGAAATCCAGAAATCTAAGCCTAGCATTCATTTCATGAAACCCATACTTTTCTATTCTCTCTATTCTATGATGTGATGCTCTTATACTCCAGATAGAAAGCGTTCAATTGAAAAGTGTGTGATCTGAGACTTGTATACCGCTTTAGATGATTCAGGCGATGTTAATTTTAAAAATCATTCCGTTTCTCATGATTATACCGTTGTTCGTGGGTTTTCTATTTTCTACTTGCACTATTCTACTATGATATCAAAATGAGATTCTTTGACATGTATTTCTCACTCGGTGCATGCCATAAGAGTAAGTGAAACCCACGTCCTGAGAAAATGATCTAGCATCCTACCTCTTCTTCCTTTCTTCCTTTATTTTCGTTTGGTTTTCATTCTTCTTCGTTTTTTTCATTTTCTTTCGTTTTTCGCCGTTTTCGTTTTCCGAATCCACCGGGTTCGCTTTTTACTTATCTTCCTCGAGGACGAGTAAGAGGCAAGCTTGGGGGATTTTGATCACTCCTTATTTTACACCCTTTTCCCGCATGTTTGCATGCCATTTTGATCGCCCAAATTATGTTTTTCACGATATATCGACGATATTGCGATGCTTTTCACGATTTGTTGTTTTTGTCGCATTTCAGGTGATTTGGCGCGATTAGGAGTGATCTCGAGATGCGTGTAATCTAGGCGGCCACCGACGACCTCCCCGAGGGGTATTTTGCTGTTGGAGAGGAGCGGAAGAAGAATGGACGTCGCCGGAGCGACGAGGAGGCCAAAACGACCAGTTTGGGCATTTTTTGTGTCCCACTCGGCCGAGTGGAGGAGCCACTCGGCCGACCAGCGAGACACTGCTCGGCCGACCAATTCAGACACGAGTTACCTGTGCACTCGGCCGAGCACAGAAGACCCACTCGGCCGAGTGACGAAACCACGTCCGCCCGAGTGGCGCCCAGACGAAGGCTCTCAAAAAGACCGAAGTTACTGTTTTTCGGCCTCTGAGCTTCAGAAGACCCACTCGGCCGAGTGGCAGATCCCGTCCGCCCGAGTGAAGTGAAGCCATCGGCCGAGTGACGACAACTCACTCGGCCGAGCCGCCCCCGAACTGAAGACCCCTGAAGCCCACGACTTACTGGAAATTGACAGGGATTTCACTCGGCCGAGCGACTTTCGTCACTCGGCCGAGTGCGATGCGCTGCCTGTAGCGAAATTTGCGGAAAACAGGCTGTGCAGGGGCGTTTTGGTCAGGATTTTTAGACGATTTTTGGGGCTATTTAAGCTCTGTTTTTACCCTAGTTTTGGGAGCCTCCTCTCAGATTTTTTGCAGCTTTTTGAGTCTACTTTTTAGCTTTATTAATTGTGATTGGTGAAGAGAAAAACTTGGATTTTTGTTGGGTTGATTGAAGATCTACATTGGTTTGCACTTCTCTTCCGCAAAAACTCTATTTTTTATTGTTTATATCATTGTTGTGATGAATTTCATTGTCTATTTCTTTGCCAATTATTGTGCTATTGCTATGATTAGTGAGTAGTCTCCACGTCTTGGGGCGTGGGGATGAACCCTACAAGCCCAATTTCGTATTTGTGTTGAACCGGTAGAAATTGAGCTCGGATTGTTATTAGGGATTAGATCGGGATCGAATTACTACGGATAGCTAGGTATTCACATCAATTGGGATTTGCAAGAGATTGGATCCCAATTCGATAGGAAGCCCTAGAAATCCGAATTGGGTTGGAGTCGGATTTTCGAAGTATCGGTTTGCAAGAAATTGGACCGATGCTAGGATCTCCGGTTGCAATTCCGCGCCGATACCCGTTTGCAAGAGATTGGACGGGTAGGAACTATCCTAATCTAGATTGTGGACCGAGTTTGCAAGAGATTGGACTCGGTGCGCAATTGGACGATGATGTTGATCCCAATGCTAGCTTCCCTAGGCTAGGGTTTGCAAGAGATTGGACCCAAACCTGGGATAGCTATAGACCGGCAACAGCGCGAGAGCGTGAGCTTGGTTTCACATTTAGTTGCAACTAGTTCATCCAAATTCTCATCCTAGCGATTTCGATACCGGCGAATCACAATTGTGAAATACGGTGAGTAGTGGGGATTCCCCATTCCCTAGGCGTTCTCTATTTGATTTGATATTTCGCACTTTTGTCTGACGATTGTGACAGGATCGCCCAAGGCAATTATCCCTCTAAATAGCCAGGTTGATTAGGAGCAAGCACGGTCATTCGTCCTCCCTGTGTTCGATACCCGCTCGCCGCTATACCGTGCGCTTGCGGTAAAACTACAACCGTCGTCCCGGGACGTGTACGCCGGGGCGCGACCACTTTGATACCAATTGTAGGGATCGTCTAACCCTTGCAATACTAACAACACACACTAGAGGGGGGGTGAATACTGTAATGGCAATAAAATTGTCCAAATAAAATTTAACTTGCAAATGTGGAATTATAAATGCAAGAGGAATTAAATGACACAATCAATCCAAACGCAAACACAAAGAATTACATTGGTTCCCCAAACTTGGGTACATCCAGCCACACCAAAATCCACTATATTCCCACACAGAGAAGTGAATACAAATCTCACAAAGAGATACCTCACAAAGAGGATTTATGCCCTACACAAGGACCCAACCAATCCTACACAAGGATCAAGATTCCCACACAGAGAATCACTAACTCCCACTCAGAGAATTAGGGTTAGCCCTACACTAGGACACTAAACTCCCACAAAGAGAGTTACTCCCACAAAGAGAGTATCCTAAGTCCCACAAAGAGACAACCTCCCACAAAGAGAGAAAATCCCACAAAGAAAGAAAGTCCTAATCCCACAAAGAGAAAAGGAAAACAATTTACACCTTGTAAAGTAAATACTCTTACCTATGACTTGAGATGCTTACTCATAAATGAATGCAAGGCATGGAAGAGGATCTCCAAGTGTTGGAATATGCTTGAGAGCACTTGGATGATTTCCCTTGAGCTGGACTTCAATGCATGAAGAAAGATGAATGCTCAAATAGAGGGAAATGAGGGAGCTTGAGAGTGGCTTATTGATCTCTTGAGATTTTCTATAGAATCAAGAGTTTATCAAATGTTGTCAAGAGTTCTCAAGAATGACAGCACACTCGTATATATAGGAATCATATATCAAGCCCAAAACCCCAAAGAAACAGCCAGAAAAACAAATCTGCAATGGCTAGAAACTGGGTGAAAACGACAGAAACAGTCGACTGATGATCATAAGACAGTCGACTGATCAACGGCTAGAAAATATCCAACGGCTATAATCTGAGCCAGGACAGTCGACTGACGAAGTCAATACAGTCGACTGACAAACAGGACAGGCACCTGTTAATCCTTCAGCAGACGACTGCTGCAGGGGATGGATCGAAACAGAGAGCTGCACTCTTTCTCCAATTCTTCGCACAGGCGACTGGTGTTAATACTACAGTCGACTGTAGAATAGTCAGGCGACTGTATATTCTTCATCAGTCGACTACTGTAAAGTATGTAGAGAAGACAGAGAGATGCAGAGATTGCACTTACGCTAGACAGGTGACTGTTGACCAAATCTCAGGCGACTGTAAATGTACAGGCGACTGGGAACTGATTGACAGGCGACTGTGCGTATAGCTCAAGTGTGAGTCAATAGAAATGTTGACTTGAGCAGTGCATATCAGGTGACTGTAGAAGGATCTACAGGCGACTGGAAATCACCAAGTCGACTGTGTTTCCCTCATCAGACGACTGACCGAAAGAGTGAACCTATTGGGTTGGATTCTATGATAATCCTAATGTTCACTAAGATGGTTAAATGCATGAGCATGAATGAGTAAACCATCTAGCAAGGCATTACATCAACCCTGGACTCAAAAAGAGAGAGAAAGCAATAAAGTAAATTACATGGATTACAATGCTTTCAAAAGAGTCTAAGTCTTCAATCGTGATGCCTTGATTGCTCTCCATCATCTCCAAGCTTTGGCACTCCTTGAGTCCAAACATTGGCTCTTCTTCACATGATGTCCATCCTTACACCAAGTGATTAGTCTCCAAGAAAGATATCCTTGAAATAAACTGAGAGACTAAAACATGAGATTCATTAGCAACAACATAATGTTGTGATCATCATCAAAATAAGATTGGTATGAAACACCAATACTCAACAGGTAGCAGTCTGGCCTTAAGGTAGAGCCCTAAGTTAGGAAGTCCGAGGACGGACTTGATTTTTAAGATGGGTAGATTGTAACGGCCTAAGTGTCATATGTGACTCTAATAAAGTAAATTTGACAATGATTACATAAAGCCGTAGATAGGACTGCATCTGCAACTGAATCTGAGAAGCTTCTTTGCAGGAGATCCTTATCAAGTGATTATATATCCAAGTCGTGGATTAGGTGCCTTTGTCTTTCCAGCTTCATGAAGGATATATCTGATTGAGTATGCATGAAGATATCTCATTTGTGTGGAACTAGCATTGATTTGTATCTGCATACATAGAGTTAGTAGCACTGAATGTGTTTGTCATATCAAAACCATATGGGAATAGTAATATGGAATTATGAAATTCCAACATTCTCCCCCTTTTTGATGATGAAAAAAAAATGAAAAACATATATAGTTTAAAATTGAACATATCAGATATACTCCCCCTGAATATGTGGAGTTAGTGAAAACTCCCCCTGAGTAGATGAAATATATTCTCCCCCTTTTGAATCCTCAAAAAGAGGCAAATTAGGGTTAGTGTAAAAAATAAGCGAGAAAATTTGAGGGAAATATAAATAACGGCCAAATAAGGAGTATAGAGCCGTATAAAAAAATAAAGAATAGTCCATTATTGTGGGAAAAAGATTTGTATGCCGGAGAAAGTGTATAGGCCGAAATAAAGAGCAGGCCAAGAAAAATAATGAATGGGCAGGGCATTAAAAATACATACTAATTCAGGCCTAAATATTGAGTGGGCAGGCCAGTAAAAAATTGGAATGGATAGGCCATTAAAAGGCATGCGAATGTAGAGACAAGAAAAAGTATGTAAGAGGACCTTTGATAAAAATAGATGATACTATCTGTGATATGTAAAAAGGAATGAAATATAAAAAGAATGAACATGACAGGACATGGAGAAAAAAATAGATGAGTACATATCCAAATATAACTTATAGGGAAAAATATGTGGGCATGGAATTATATCCTGTAAAGGAATAATGCTAAAATGGCCAAAATGAGGAAAAATATAAGCAACATACAACAAAAATGAGGCCTAGTATGGAGAGAGTAACATAATGAGGCCAAGGCTGTAAAAAAATGCAAATAGCAGGATGTAGGAAAAATGAGGTATATGTTAGATTGGCCTACAAAATATAAAGGGAACAAATAAGTGGCCATAGAAATGGCTATAGCACAAAAAACATGAAAGTAAAAACACAAACATGAACAAAATATGCAATGGAGTATAAAAACACAAACATGAACAAAAAACGGAGAGCGAGTACGAGTGCGTGGAGAGCGAGACATGGATCTAGTAACTGGACGGGAGGGAGTGGGAGATGCGTCATGGGCAGAGGCAGGGGCATCGGAATCATCATCATCAGGGTCGAAAGTGTCAGAGAGGACTAGTTGCATGTGGGTTAAGTTTGCAGAAGTGAAATCAACCGGATTGAGGATAGGGGCAGAGTTGGCGAATGGAATCTAAAAGGCTTCCAAGATTCGAGTAATCGGGGAAGGCAAGAAAATGTGAGACTTAACAGGTTTGGCCAATGAGTCAAGCAAAACAGAACCCCAACATATAGGAAGTTCACCCATCAAAGCATATAGACAACGTGCGGTCTTGGTGCTGACATAATTGAGGGAACCGATTTTGGGAGCGAGATTGGTGAGGATGATTTTAACCATCATACGGGCAGGGGGATGAAGGGTGGCCGCAGAACGTTTGGGGCAAAAATCCGTGGACAAGAGAAGCTTAATGGCGGGGTCATTGAGATTAGCGGGCAGAGAGTGGACATGGGTCGGGGGTAGTTGCAGTAGACGTGACAACATAGGACCTATTAAGCGAAAGTAGAACCCATTCACGATGGTGGTAAGAGAGAGCATACCAGCCTGGAGGGAGGAGTCCAAATTGGCATAGAACTCACGAACCAGAGCAGGGAAGTACGGGGTGCGATTGGAAGTAGACCAGAGACCGACGAAACCGGCAGAATGGAGGGGGCTCAAAAGCCGGGAGAACCCATGGTCGCTGAAATCAATATGTCGTTCGGGATGGAATGGGATGTTCTCCAAGAGCCGAAAGTGTTGTGTAGCCGCCGGAGATCGAAAATAGGCCGGTGCCGGTGTTGCTATGAAATCCTGTGGATGCGGATCCATCGGGGGTGAAGTCGAAAGACGGCGGAACGACGGAAATCGGAGCCGTGCGAGGGACAATTGGTCGACAGGGGGTCGAGTTGAGGGTGGTCGCCGGTGAAACTGGGACGGATCGGATGGTCGGGTCTCGCGAAATCGGTGGAGGAAGACGGCGGACGGTCGAGCGAGGAGAGGAGAAGGAAGATCGGTCGACGGGGTGGATTTTTGAGGAAGGCGCCGACGAGAAAGAGGGAGATCGCCGGTCGATTTAGGGCGGTGGAGATTTGGGAAGAGAAGAGGCCGGTGGAAGTTTTGGGGGAAATGGTTGCTTTGGGAAGGAAAAAAAATCTGAAGATATTTGTTTCTTTGAGACTTAGCATCCCTAGGCAAGAATTAAATAGGAAAGATAATTAGTTACTGGAAGTTGTTGGAACTGACAAAAGTCCAATCGGTAGAGAAGTTTAAGAAACGAATCCCACCAAAATTTGAAAACGAAAGGATGGGTTCAGTTTCAGAAACAAAAATGGAGGGAACGGATAACGAGAATAAGCGGGAAGACGAAGTAGTTACCGAAAAATTAAAATAATAAAAAATTCGACATTTGGCGACCAATATTGGTGAATTGGTCGACCAATTATAAAAATAGCCAGAAAAATTTGAAAAAATTTGAGAAAAATTCTAAAAATAAAAATAAGAATGTGTCATTAGTCTGATTCACTAATAATCCCTAAATTCCTACGAAGCTTAATAAAAGTATCTTCTTTCAATTGTTTGGTCAAAATATCAGCTGTCTGATGTTCAGTAGCTATAAATTTAAGAACTATATCTCCTTTCTGAACATGATCATCTAGAAAATGATGACGTACATCAATATGTTTTGTACAAGAATGATGCACAGGATTTTTAGAAAGATTAATAGCACTAGTATTATCACACATAATAGGGCAAGTAGAGCAATCAATACCATAGTCAGATATAGTTTGTTTCATCCATAAGATTTGAGCACATGCTAAATCGGCGGCAATATATTCTGCATCGGTTGTAGATAATGAAACAGAGTTTTGCTTTTTGCTAAACCAAGAGACTAAAGCATGACCTAAAAAGTGGCATGTACCACTGGTACTTTTACGATCTGATTTGCAACCAGCAAAGTCTGCATCACTATATGATAATAAATCAAATGTGCTTGACTTGGGATAAAATAAACCAAAATCAGAAGTATGCTTAACATATCTAATAATCCGTTTTACGGCGGTTAGATGTGAAACTTTAGGATCTGCCTGAAAACGTGCACATAAACATACTGAAAACATAATATCTGGTCTACTAGCAGTTAAATAAAGTAGAGAGCCAATCATACCTCTATAAAGACGTTAATCAACACTCTTACCATTTAAATCTTTGTCGAGAGAAGTAGATGTACTCATTGGAGTACGTTTTTCTGTAAAACTTTCTAAACCAAAACGCTTGATGAGTTCTTTAGA
>JAULAV010002836.1:0-25001 GCA_030789695.1 Scilla litardierei | reverse complement strand
TCTGGACATTGTCCTAGTTGAAGGATGGTGAGAGCTCCCATCCTCCCTAGAGTTGGATCAGTTGTCCCATTCCCTTCCTCTGGGAGACTATATTGTGAAAGTTGGCTCGATTGAGGCGCTTAAGAAGTATTAGTTCGGCAGCCGAGCTATCTTATGCAGTGCTAACTTGGTTGTACTCGGATCCGACCTATCTGGCTCTACACAAGTCAGATACGAGGATGCCAAGCAATTAGACTTTGGCAGAGTATTGGATTCTCGGATCGGAGGATCGGCGGCCCATAGATCGGCAGCTCTACAGTACGAGCTTCGGGTAGCTTGGATAGCTCGGCTCGGACGATCTTCAGAGGGAAGCTCGACAGCATGGAGGGGGCCCACAATAGGACGTGATGTCCTATTCGTAGTAGAGTTGCTATTGGATAGAAATTCCGTTAAATTTGGTATTCGTATCTCGCGGGAATCCCTCTTCGATGATGACACATATTGTACACTAGGGCTATATATAGGTATTTTAGACAAGGGTTTCGTGTGGAGCATAGAGTGAGAACTGTGAACTGCCTTTATGAGAGCTAACTTTGAGTGATATTGTTGATATCTTTTGAAGAGAATTTGTGTGCTTCTTATTCATTGAGAATAGAGAAGATTTGTATTCATTCTTCCCTTTCGTAATAAAGCTCATTGGTGTTCCCTTGGCTGGCCAATGGCATAAAGTTGATATCTTTCATAGCACTCCATTTTATTGTTTAATTGCTCATCCTCGTCTCGATCGTCTGACGGTTCTAGTCTTCTGCATTCACACATAACAAACTAGTATCATAGCACAGCAGTTTCGGAGATCAAAGATGAGCAATTGTGGTAATGACAGTTCCTTAAAGGCATCGACTTCTGAAGGGCATGCTCCAGCGACTCGGACTATCATGTCCAACACGAAGTTCAAAATTAAGAGGTTTGATGGAAAGATCAACTTCGGTATGTAGAGATGCGAAGTCTTGGATGTCTTGAACCAACTTGGTCGAGATATCGCATTGGACGAGAAGCAGACGAGTATATCTGATTTGGAGTGGAAAACTCTAAATCAGAATGCATGTGGAACGATCCGATTGTATCTGACAAAGGAGAAGAAATACACGTTCATGGAGGAGAAAAATGCAAAGAAGTTTTGGAAAAAGCTCGACAAAAAGTACATGAAGAAAAACATCCAAAACTGACTACATTTGAAGAAGAATCTTTTCGGTCTGAAGCTTGAGGAGGGTGTTTCTAATGAGGAACATCTCGACTACTACAAAAAGCTTCTGACCGATCTGAGGAATGTCTACGTGAAGATTAACGATGAAGATAAAGCTATCATTCTCATCAACTCTCTACACATTCAGTATGGGTACTTGGTGTCGGTTCTTACCTATGGTAAGGACTCGATCACATTTGAAGAAGTGTCCAATGTTCTGACGAGCAATGAGTTCGGAAAGAACAACAAGGACACGAGAGGACGAGCCAACGACGCTCTTACCGTGGTGAGAGGTCAGAGTAATGAGAAGGGTGGAGCTCAGAAGGGGTATTTTCGATCCAAGTCCAGGGACAAGAGTAGAAACCCTCTTTGTAAGGACTTGGCGAAGGACCAATGTGCTTTCTGCAGAGAGATGATATTGGGTCATAGAGTGACCGAGTGCGAAGAATAAGCACGACGCAACAGCCAACATCGCCAACGGCGTTGAGGTCGAGGAATGTGTATTGGGTGGTGCGTCGGAGGGAATGACATCATATGGTTGGGTGCTCGACTCTGGGTAATCTTTTCATATGACGCCACAAAGAGATTACTTTACAACCTTCCAAGAAGAGAGTAAGAGTGCGGTCCTATCGGGTGATGACTGAGCTTACAGCACTGCGGGCTTCGAGACAGTTTGGATGAAGATGGGCGACGGTGTTACACGAGACATCGATGATGTACACTTTGTTCCTAACTTAAAGCGTAATCTCATATCGCTCGGCTCACTCGAAGCCAAGGGATGCCGAGTGACGATGGAGAATGGTGCTCTGATGGTGACCCGAGAAGCTATAATCATGATGAAGAGGAAGCAGAAAGTCAACCTCTACTACTTGGATGGTTCGGTCAAGACTGGCACAGCAGGTCTGACCCGCGAGACCGTCCGAGACAACTCGCTTCTTTGGCACATGCATCTAGGTTATGTTAGTGAGAAAGCTTTGCAGAAGCTGATCGAAGGAGATCGTCTGAGATGAGCCAAGATTGGGAAGATCAAGTTCTACAAGTATTGTTTCTTCGGTAAACAGACACGTGTTTCGTTTGGGACGGCCATTTATAGTACAAAGGGAGCGCATAAATATGTTCATACTGATGTATGGGAGCTGAGTAGGTTGTCCTCATTAGGAGATAAGCACTACTTTGTATCATTTATTGATGATTTTTTATGCATGGTGTGTGTGTTTCCTCTGAAGTCAAAGGACCAAGTTCTGAACACTTTCATAGCGTGGAAGAAGCTGGTTGAGACTCAAACAGGTCGAAAAGTCAGGCGTCTCCGAAGTGACAATGGTGGAGTGTATATGTCGGACTTCTTCCAGAAGTTATGTAGATCTGAGTGGATTCAAAGGAACTTCACCGTTAGTGATACCTTGCAGCAGAATGAAGTAGCTGAACGTATGAAACGGAATTTGCTGAAGAAGATATGATGCATGTTGTCTACTATCGACCTACCGAAGGAGTTTTGGGCAGAAGCCCTGGTGTACGCAACCTACTTAGTCAATCGGCTATCATCTGCTACATTGGAAGGACGACCTCCTCTGGAGATTTGGTCGAAAAAGCCAGTTTTCGACTATGGATTATTGGTTCTTGGGTTTAAGACCAATGTTGTTTTGATGATGATCAACATTATGTTGTGTGCTAATCATATTTTATGTTCTAGTCTCAGTTATTTAACATTTATTATATCAAGGGAGACAAAACATATGGTGTTGGGATGATGGAATCAAGGCATGGAGCATTGGACTAATGAATCCATGAAGAATTAAGTATATCATTGTATATCTCTTATGATTCTTTATGTATTTGCTCTTTCTTTAGTAGAATACTTGTATGCATTGATTAGATGGACACACACATATTTTCATGTCTATTTCGATCTTAGTCATCCATAGGAACTTCCTAGAATCCATCCCAATAGGATGTATGGCCAAAACACTCTAAATCATGTTTTCAGCCTTTCACCAGACATCTGAAATACATTCATCACACGCCTGGCGCATCCGCTGTGTAAAGGTAAAATTCCCTAGAAAGTCCAGACGTCTAAAGTTCAATCACCAGGTATCTGTACAGTGGTCCAGATGTGTGTGCAATGAACTCCATGCATCTGATAAGTTTGAGCCAAAACTTATGAGCTCTCTGTTTTCAGAATCTATTTTCTGCAATCAGTCTATATTCAAACTACTATCAGTTTTTCTGTAGTTGGGGTTTCGTATCCATTCAAATCCCATTTAATTGCAAATGTTGTTAGCTTTCCAACGCATCTTCAATCACTCCAGTCGGAATTAACTTGAGAGAGTTATGACTGTTTTAGTGATCGAGTGTCGTTCTGAACAGATTCTATCAAACATTGTATAACGTCAGACCAGACGACTGAATAGTGAACTAGACGTTTGGTCACCCTTCTCCAGACGTCTGGTCGACCTCCAAAATCTATTTGTTGGGGTTTTGGACTAGCCATTTATAGCCGTTATTCTTGGCGTTTTGTGGGCTGTTTTGTGAGCTTATTTAAGCCTGTTTAAGAGGCCGTTTTGGCATCTCTCCACACATATTGAAAGCATTTTAGAGAGCCAAAAAAAAGAAAGAATCTTTCATTCATACACCATGAACCGATGGTGGTGACCGAACAGATGCAGACAAAGCATGTCTACTTGGAAGTGTCTAAGGTTCCAGATAGCTCGGCTACTGACTCAAGCCGATCTACACCAGAAGCTATAGACGATGTACTCCAGACATATGATGGTGATGTTGGTAGTTCAAGCTCGGATGGGGAAGATAGCTCGGCTCCATAAACTACACAGCTGAAGGATTCCATTGCAGTGTCGAGGCCGAGGCGTAAGATACGAAGACCTGCACGATACACGAAGATGGTCTCATTCACTTTCCCTGCTGTAAGTACTGACATACCCCATTCTTTCAGAGCGATGGAGCATTCTGAAGACTCAGACAAGTGGAGAAAAGCGATGGACGATGAGATAGAATTGCTGATGAAGAATGAGACATGTGATCTGGTGGAGCTTCCAGAGTGCAAGAAGCCAATTGGATGTAAGTGGATCTACACCAAGAAAAACGGAGCTGAAGCTGGAAAAGTTCGCTACAAAGCGTGCCTTGTAGCGAAGGGCTATGCACAGAGGGAGAGCATCGACTACAATGAAGTCTTCTCTCCGATGGAGAAGCATTACTCAATTCGGATCTTGTTGGAATTAGTGGCTCATCTCGATCTTGAGTTAGTGCCACTAGTTGTCAAGACGGCATTCTTGCATGGAGAGCTCGAGGAGGAGATCTATATGGCTCAACTCGATGGCTATAAGATCGACGATAAGCTAGCATGTAGGTGAAGAAGTCACTCTATGGGCTGAAACAGTCACCTAGACAATAGTATAAGCATTTCGAATGCCTTATGACGAATGATCAAGGGTATGTTCAGAGTCCCCGTGATCATTTCATGTTCTTTCAGGAGCTAGATGATGGGTCCTTCATATATCTCTTGCTTTATGTTGATGGTATGATCATCGTTTCATCAATTAAAGAGAAGATTTAGAGATTGAAGTCTGCGCTAAGTTGTGCATTCAAGATGAAGGAATAGGTGAACACAGAGGATTCTTGTGATGGAGATCACAAGAGATCGAAGTGGAGGTAAAGTTCATCTTTCACAAAGTCGCTAATTGATGTCTATGATACAGAGATTTGGTTGTGAAAGAATGAAGATCGTAGTTACTTCACTATTACCTCACTTCAAACTCTATGTTGAGCATTGCCCGAAGAACGAAGAAAAGAAAAGGCTCATGCAGAGCGTACCGTATGCCAATGCGGTAGGAGCCTTGATGTATGCTATGGTATGTACTAAACCCGACCTATCATATGCAGTCAGCATGGTGAGTATTACATGCCTAACCCAGAGAAAGAACATTAGTAAGCTGTTCAATGGATACTTAGATACATCAAGGGCAACATTGACGTCGGATTAACATATAGCCGAGGAGATGAAGGTCTGCAAGCTGTAGGCTATGTTTATTCCGAATTTGCAAGCGACTTGGATAGAAGGATATCAATGACAGGCTATGTCTTCACCCTGTCAGGAGCTCTGATTAGTTGGCGGAGTAGACTTCAGTCTACGATGGCACTGTCTACTACGGAGGCAAAATACATAGCATTGACTGAAGCTGTGAAAGATACGATATGGCTGATGAGTCTGGTGGATGATCTGAGAGTCTACTAAAAGAAGTATGACCTCCATTGTGATAGCCAGAGTGTGGTGTACTTGGCTAAGATCAGGTCTTCCATGCTCGTACAAAGCATATCGATGTGAGATTCCACTTTGTCCGAGACTATGTGGGAAAAGAAGACGATGACATTAATTTGTTGAAGATCGGAACAGATGACAACCTGGTAGACATGTTGACTAAGGTTGTATCGGAAGCTAGTTTAAGCACTGCTTGGACTTGCTCAATATTTTTCTGATATGATGTCAAGGCAGTTCCGGTTAGGGGCAGTTGAGGCTCGGTGAAGACAGTTGAGCCGAAGGGGCATTGGGCTCTTCGGAGCAAAATTGGGGGAAACCCAGATGTAACTCACCGAGATGGTGCATTGACGGTTGACTGTATAATGGAGGCCTAAATCTCGCCAAGGTGGAGATTTATGAAAGTTGCCTCGATTGAGGTGCTAAAGAAGTATTGGTTCGGCAGCCGAGCTATCTTATGTAGAGAAAGGTCGGATGTACTTGGATCCGACCTATCTGACTCTGCACAAGTCAAACACGAGGATGCCGAGCAATTGGACTTCGATGGTGTATTGGATTCTCGGATTGGAGGATCGGCGGCTCATAGATCGGTAGCTCTACAGTCTGAGCTTCGGGTAGCTCGGATAGCTCGGCTCGGCACTTCGTTTGCTCGGTCTTCATAGGGAAGCTCAGCAGCACGAAGGGGGCCTACCATAGGACGTGTCGTCCTATTTGTAGTTAAGTTTCTATTAGATAAGAATTCCGTTAAAGTCAAGATTCGTATCTCTTGGAAATCCATCTTTGATGATGACACCTATTATACTCTAGGGATATATATAGGGTGTTTTAGACGAGGGTTTAATGTGGAACATAGAGAGCGAATGATGCGAACGCATCCAGCTATGGGGCGGGCCCATCCTTGGTGACTTACGTGCGGCGTAGGAGGCGTGGTACCACGTAGTGGGTTAGTCTATGGGTATTCTAGTCTTTTCAGACTAGATTAGTAAATCCCCTCTTTTCTATTTATTAGGGCTAGTCGCCTTTCTTATTTTCTTATGCTTATTTTGTGAAGAACTTGTAGGCATCTTTTGTGAGGGATTTTACGCTTGTGTTCCGTGCATCAAAAGTTAGGAGAGCAAGTCTTCTCTCGAAAGAGGCTCATTTATTAATCAAATCTTCGTTCTTCGCAATATAAGTTCCATAAAAATTCCACCTTTTTATATTTTTCCTCTTTTAAATCTGAAATTAATTGATCGATCCTCTATATCGTATCAAATTGGTATCAGAGCGGTGAGATCTCATGGCGACGGGCACAAGATCGACTGCGGATATCATGGATGAGAAGATTCAAGCGCTACGGGAAGATCTCAATCGGGAGATTGAAGAAAGGTTCGAGGGGTTAAAGAAGACGGTGGGGGATTCGATCAAGGATCACGCCCACTCGCAGGAAGACACCCAAATCAAACTTCGGGCCATGAGGAGGGAGGCCGCACAAACAAGCCACGATCTCCAAGGGTTGAAGGAGGCCACGTCATCAATCCCGACAATATTGGCGATGTTGCAAGCCCTAACGGCAGAGAAAGGAGGAGATCGGGGCAAGGGGATCCAAGGCGAGTCCATCAACGAATCAGCCCTCCTAGAACAAGCGACAACAACGACGGGCTCCGTAGGGCAAGACGGCGGCTTGGGGGCCCTTCCGGGCTTGGACGACAGGTGACAGGCCCCCACGGGCCTGTTTTTCATTCGACGGGCCTGTTATGGCCTATCAGGGGGCGCCGGGCCCGCACAGGCCTACAGAGGCCTGGGCGAAGCCCAGCGCCTCCTCTGGAGGCTACCGCACCCCCTTTGGGGGTACGAATGAGGCGGTACCCCCTTCCGGGGGTGCAGAAGGGGTGGCACCCCCGGCCGGGGGTGCAGGGAGGCCGACGAGCCTGCCGGAGGGCTCGGCCAGCTGGGCCGCCCCTCCCGTAGGCCCGGCAGCACCGCCAGCCCCCTTTGGGGCGTGGTAGGGTTCACGACCTGTTTCGGTGGGGTTTCGAGGGGCAGTGGAGGTGGATGGGCTTCGGGAGTCGCCATTGGGGTACCGACGGGCCAATTTTGGAGACCGGAGACCACTCCACAGGGACTAAGACCCGTGGTCGACCCTAGACAGACGTTTGAGGGCTTCCTGTGACGGGGGCAAGGTCCGGGGGCTATGGGGGAGGCTGGACAGCGCCTACACATCAGCAGGGAGGAGCAGGAGGACCTGTTTTTGCACGGGCACCAAAGTTTCCAGGATACCACTACCAGTCGGAGGCGTGGGAGAGACCCGGTTGGCCTGAGGAGTTGTACAGAGTTGACGGGGAAGGACCAGTTGAGGCGTTCAGTGGAGGGTCTGGCCAGGGAGGTGACCGCGACAGGGATGGGGGACAACAGGGGGACATCAATGCGGACCGCCGATTGATGAAGCTGAAGATACCGATTTTCGACGACACTGATCCTGACGGGTGGATCTATCAGGCGGAGCGCTACTTCCAAGTGATGAGGTTGACAGAGGAGGAAATTCTGAGGGCCATCGGGATCAATTTCGAGGGCAAGGCGTTGGCATGGTACAGATGGAAGGTGGCACGGACCCCTTTTCGCACTTGGGAGGAGCTGTCAGCACTGATCATTGATCGATTCCAGGAGACCCCATGGGACGATTTCTACGAGCAGTTGTCTGCTCTGAGGCAGGAGGGGACGGTGAGAGATTACGTAGAGCGGTTCGAGATGTTGAACAGTAGGGTGAAGGGGGTGACGGATGAGGTTATGATCAGGAACTTCATGAGGGGTTGAAGCCCTCTATACGAGCAGAGTTGCGGATGCAGAGCCCGGTGACCTTGGATGATGTCCTTCGCCTGGCCCATAAGGCGGATGAGAAGCATGCGGAGGAGAGGATGATATGAGGGGCTTGGGGGACCCAGAGTTCCCACCCCACCCCGGTGGCAGCGGCACAAAGGGCACCCACGGCTGCACCTGAGACTAGAGGAGAGGGCCGCCCAGCTGCTCTCGGGCGGCGGATGACGGAGGCAGAGGTGAGGGAGAAGCGTGATAAGGGGTTGTACTTCCGTTGCGACGAGAAGTTCACCCCAGGACACAGATGTGTGAGCCGCTTGGTGCAGATCACCATGGTACCGGACGAGGAGGGGTACGTGGGTGAAGAGGAGGAGCCAGAGGATGAGTCACCAGTGGAGGAGGAGAAGTCTCATCTAGACTTCGCGGAGGTTTCCTTGAACTCCGTGGTGGGGTTCACTCCGAACCACACCATAAAGTTATCAGGGTAGCTAGGGGGACACGGCAGTGATTGTGCTGATAGACAGTGGGGCCACCCACTATTTCATCTCCAGCCGAGTAGTGGAGCGACATGGGCTGCAGTTGAGCACGCTGGAGAAGTTTACCATACTGTTGGGGACAGGGAAGATGGAGGAGAGCAATGGGCTCTGCAAGGGTCTGTGCCTGACCTTGCAGGGGGTGCAGATCATGGAGGATTTCTTGCCCTTGGAGTTGGGCAATGTTGACATCATTCTGGGCGTACATTGGCTGAAAAAGTTGGGAGACATACGAGTGAACTGGAAGCGTCTCAGGATGGAGTTCCAGGAGGGGGACCGGACGGTGGTGCTCACAGGGGATCCAACCCTATGTTTGTCACTGGTGGCATTCAAGGCCATTACTCGGGCCTTACGGAGAGAGGGAGAGGGATATTTGGTGGAGTGCCGTGTAGCTGGAGTGGAGCAGGAGCCATAGGCAGGGGTTCCCGAGGATGTCGAGCAGGTATTGGGGCAGTACCAGGAGGTCTTCCAGGACCCACAAGGGCTACCACCAGTGGGGGCACGAGCATGCGATAGTTCTGCGGGATGGCGCAGCACCGGTGAGTGTGCGACCTTACCGTTACCCTCACGTGCAGAAGGATGAGATAGAGCGGATGGTCAGTGAGATGTTGTAGGCTGGGTTAATCCAGCCCAGTGTTAGCCCATTCTCGAGCCCGGTACTGTTGGTAAAGAAGAAGGACGGGAGTTGGTGCTTTTGCGTAGACTACCGAGCGCTGAATAAGGAGACGGTGGCTGACAAGTTCCATATTCCCGTTATCGACGAGTTACTGGATGAGCTGCATGGGGCAGTTATTTTCTCAAAGATTGACCTGAAGGCGGGGTATCACCAGATCCTGATGAGACCAGAGGACGTGTCGAAGACATCATTTCGCACCTATGAGGGGCACTACGAGTTTCTCGTCATGCCTTTTGGCTTGACGAATGCTCCTTCCACGTTTCAGGCATTGATGAACAATGTCTTCCGGCCGTTCCTGAGGAGGTTCATACTCGTCTTCTTTGACGACATTCTGGTCTACAGCAAGACCATGGAGGAGCATGTGGGCCATTTGGATGTTGTGTTTCGGGAGTTATTGGTGCATCAGCTGTATGCAAACCGGAAGAAGTGCAGTTTTGGCCAGAGGCAGATAGAGTATCTGTTGCATGTGGTGTTGGCCGTAGGGGTAGCAGCGGACAGTGCGAAGATAGAGGCGATGTTGGACTGGCCGATACCCACCTCTCTGAGGGTGTTGCAGGGATTTCTCGGACTGACTGGCTACTACCGGAAATTCGTGAGGGGGTACAGCACCATTGCACGACCACTGACTGATCAGATACAGAAAGATGGGTTCCAGTGGGGAGAGGAGGCGACCAAGGCATTTGAGGCCTTGAAGGTGGCGATAACGATAGCCCCAGTGTTGGCACTATCTGACTTCAGCATCGCGTTTGTAGTGGAGACCGATGCATCAGGCGTTGGTTTGGGGGCGGTTTTGATGCAATTTGGTCGACCGATAGCCTACGTCAGCCTGGTGCTTTCAGCTAGAGCACGGCTGAAGTCTGTGTATGAGATGGAGCTGATGGCGATCGTGTTAGCAGTTCAGAAGTGGCGGACCTATCTGATGGGAAGGGAGTTTATGGTCAGGACAGATCAGCACAGCCTGAAGTATCTACTGGAGAAGAGGTTGGTGACTGAGGAGCATCAGCGTTGGCTATCCAAGCTGGTGGGGTACCTGTTCGCCATTGAGTACAGACCAGGATTGGAGAATAAGGCAGCTGACGCCTTATCATGCAGAGAGAAGATGGTGCACTTGAGGGCGCTCTCATTATCCATGTGGTTAGATGGGGAGCCCATGCTGCAGGAGGCAGAGGCCGATCCAGAGTTGAGACAGATCCGTGAGCAGTTACAGGGAGGCGGGGATGCTCTGAAGGGATACTCTCTAGAGGGATGGAGGCTGCTGTACCAGGGGCGATTAGTATTACCACGGGTGTCAGCTTTCATACCAGCACTATTTCAGGAGTTCCATAGTTCGATGGTTGGGGGACATTCCGGGATACAACAGACATATATGAGGATGTCTCGAGAGGTTTACTGGCCCGGTATGAGGAAGACTATAGCACACTTGGTTGCCGCTTGTGACGTCTGCCAGCGTCACAAGTACATGGCCATGGCACCGACCGGACTGCTGCAGGCTTTAGCGCTGCCGGAGCGGGTCTGGGAGGAGGTGACAATGGACGTCATCGATGGGCTACCCAGATCAGAGGGGTACACAATGATCTTCGTGGTGGTGGACAGATTGAGTAAGTACGCTCACTTCATACCGCTGAAACACCCGTACACGGCAGTTTCAGTGGCTACAGCCTTTACTCGAGAGGTGATACGGTTGCATGGGGTTCCAGCATCCATAGTGTCAGACAGGGACCAGGTGTTCCTGAGTGGGTTTTGACGGGAGATATTTCGTGTCCAGGGGACGGTGTTAAAGAGGAGTACCGCCTATCACCCTCAGACTGACGGGCAGACGGAGGTAGTGAACCGCAGCATCGAGACGTATCTGCGGTGCTTTGCGTCAAAGACACCTCGGTAGTGGTATCAGTGGTTGGTATGGGCGGAGTATTGGCACAATACTTCGTACCACTCAGCAGCAGGGACAACACCCTTTTGGGTGTTGTATGAGAGGGACCAACCAGAGTTGCTTCGGTTTGGGGAGAGGCAGACACCGGTATCACAGGTGGAGGATTACATGAGGGAGAGGGAGAGTATGCTAGAGGAGCTGAAGAAGCACTTGTTACGGGCTCAGCAGGTGACGAAGGCTAGAGCAGATGGACATCGCCGTGATGTACACTTTCAGGAGGGTGATACAGTATATCTGAAGCTGAGGCCCTACCGACAGAGATCGCTAGCAAGGAGACGGAACGAGAAGCTGTCGGCTAGATTCTATGGACCCTTTGAGATTTTGGCCAAGATTGGCTAGGTGGCTTGCAGGTTAAGGCTTCCCCCGACAGCTACGATACATTTAGTCTTTCATGTGTCGCATCGAGCCATTGAAGAGCAGACGGTGTCATCTACCCTACCGCCCACCCTTACTGAGGATATGGAGGTGTTGCTGGAGCCATTGGAGGTTCGGGCCGTTCATCAGGGACCGAGCGGGTGCAGAGAGGTGCTGATACATTGGGTGGGGTTGCCAGATTGCGATGCGACGTGGGAGGCATATAGCGTGATCCAGGAGCAGTTCCCAGACTTCTACATTGAGGACAAGGTGACTCTTTTAGGGGGGTATTGATGCGGACGCATCCGGCTATGGGGCGGGCCCACCCTTGGTGACTTACGTGCAGCGTAGGAGGCGTGGTACCACGTAGTGGGTTAGTCTAGGGGTATTCTAGTCTTTTCAGGCTAGATTAGTAAATCCCCTCTTTTCTATTTATTAGGGCTGTCCGCCTTTCTTATTTTCTTATGCTTATTTTATGAAGAACTTGTAGGCATCTTTTGTGAGGGATTTTAGGCTTTTGTTCCGTGCATCAAAAGTTAGGAGAGCGAGTCTTCTCTCGAAAGAGGCTCATTTATCAATCAAATCTTCGTTCTTCGCAATATAAGTTCCATAAAAATTCCACCTTTTTATATTTTTCCTCTTTTAAATCTGAAATTAATTGATCGATCCTCTAGATCGTATCAGCGAACTTTGAGCCGCCTTTGTGAGAGCCAACTTTGAGAGATATTGTTAAGAGCTTTGGAGAGAATTTGTGTTCTTCTCCTTCATTGAGAATAGAGAAGATTTGTATTCATTATTCCCTTTCGTAATAAAGCTCATTGGTGCTCCCTTGGTCGGCCAACAACCTAAAGTTGAAATCTTTCATAGCGCTCCATTTGATTGTTTGGTTGCTCGTCCTCGTCTCGATCGTTCGACGATCCTAGTCTTTCACACTCGTGCACAACATTTATATAGGTAATGGTTGTAAAGTAATGTCTAAGTATTGAAGGAGCTTTATTGAGTCTGGCCTGAGCTGTCGGCATTGATGACGAGCTAACAGCTGGTCCTTAATGAGGGAGCCCAACGATCAGCTCGACTGTAACCTTAAATGAAGAGACGATAGGCATTACGCAAGTGTCTCTGGGCTATTGGTCTGAAGCTATGTGCTTTACTGGGCTTGTCTGCTCAAATAATTAGCTGAGGATCATTGGGTTGGCCCAGTGTTGTATCAATGGCCCCCATCTCCTGAGCTCAATCGCTATATTCGGTTGAGGTCAGGTAATGTGGTATGCATAACTGGACGTACCTGAGAGTGATCTCCGATCGTACAGCTAGGCCGGCCTACGAGAGCATCCACGATCGTATAGCCGACCAACCCGAAAGGTCTTCAGCATTATGCACAATCGTATAGCTGGGTCAGCCCGTGAGGGGAGTGGCCCCCGATCGTATAGCCAGCCAACCTGCAAGGTCTTCTGACATCCCTGATCGTATAAGTGAGTCGGCCTATGAGGAGAGTGGCCACCTGATCGTATAGCCTGCTAGCCTGTGAGATCTTCTGACATCCCCGATTGTATAGCTGGATCATCCCGTGAGGGGAGTGGTCCCCGGATCTATAGTTGACTAGCCTACGAGATCTTTCACATAATCCCCAATCGTATAGCTGGGTCATCCTACGAGGGGAGTGGCCCCCTGACCTATAGTCGACCAGCCTGCAAGGTCGTCTGATATCCTCGATCGTATAGCTAGATCGGCCCATGATGGGAGTGGCCCCCTACCTATAGCCGAACAGCCAGCGAGGTCTTTCGCATAATACCCAATCGTATAGCTAGGTCTGCCTGAGAGGGGAGTGGCCCCGACCTATAGCCGACCAGCCCTCGCGATCTTTCGATATCCCTGATCATATAGCTAGGTCGGCCCACGAGGGCGTCCCCCAATCGTATAGCCAACCAGCCCGCGAGGTCTTCTGACAGAGGTCCATGTTAATCTGTAGACATGTGCACTTTAGAGAAAGTAAAGTATGGGAAGCCATTTATGGTCTTCCCGTTAATGTTTGTTGGGAGATATTGTCTAGACAGTTTATAGAATAAAAACATAGAAATGAAACGAAAACATCACAATGATTTGCTCAGTTTACTTATTCTTTACCGATTAATACCTCCGCAGATGCTCGGCCTTCCAAGGATGGACAACCTGTTCGTCATTGGGAGCCTTATATGTTGCGGGACCAAGTACTCTTACACTGCGCCAATGGTTTACGGGCCTTCTCTCTTGGCAATGAGCTTGCTTTGATGGACGGTCTCTGGTGAGAACGTTGCTTTCCTCAGGAGTAGGTTATCTCGACAAAAGCTCCTCTGTCGTCATATATAGCTCCACTCTGGTAAGGAGTTGTTCTAAGCTATGAGGTGGCTTATGATGTAGAGACTTCTTCAGGTCTTCACACCAAACCCCCTTCTTGAGTGTAGCGAAGTCATCTCGTCACTGCAGCTCTCAACCTTCAGTCCCTCTGAATTAAAGCGCTTTAGGAAGCCTCGTAATGTCTCTCATTTCCTCTGTACAAGGGTGAATATATGGTTCGAGCTCAGCCTCCTCCTTCTTCATGCCATGAACTGTTTGCAGAAGGCCCAAGCCAAGTTTCTGAACGACCTGCCAGATCGATTGGGAAGTCTGTTGTACCACTCCTTCGTGGCCTTCTATAGGGTTATTTGGAAAGCTCGACTGAGGAGGGAGTCGTCTGCCTCTTGTATCTCCATCATTCCCTTATAGTCCTGGATGTGTTCATGCGGATCGCCCAAGCCATCACATTTGTCTAGATCAAGCATCTTGAATCTGTTCGGTAGCGGGACCGAGGTGATTCTCTTCTTCAATGAGATTTGCTTCTCATCTGAGCAATTAGAAGACCTCTGATGGCAAAGGTTGTCTCCCTGAGCTTTCTTCTTGAGGCATGTGTGAGATCTATGCCGAGGTCTGTGACCTCACCTATGATGGTTCTCTCTATGCCGATCATTAGTCAGAGCAGGGCAGTGGTCCTCGGCTCAACTGAGAGAGGGATGCGGGCCCTTGTAACTGGTTGCTGATGAGATGTAGCCCCCAATCTTGTTGTCTTGAGCATCTTCATGATGAAGGGAGATGGGGTGCAGTAGTTGTGGCTACTAGGAGTGAATTAGGATGATTGGTGAGCTCACGGTTGTCTGGGGCTACGAACCTGCCAACCGTTCTATCGCGACAGTCAGTGCTTGAACACGAACATTCACCTCCCATGAGAACGTATGGTACTACTCCAAAATTATTAGTTATGGCCCGGCATGTCTATAAGGGGAAGGGTTGGGTCCACGGGGTGCAGAGTACCATCTGCCGCCCCTATTGTAATGGGCCGTTCAGGCTCCTGATTGGTGGGACGAGTCATCATCGGCATGGCAGATGATGTGGATGTTGACTAGTTTCTCACAAATGGCACCAATTGTTGACGGGTAATTTTGCACCACGTCAGTATTTAGGATTACACTATATGACTTTGGGGACATCGGTGGTTGTCCGGGGCCTGGGCGAGCTTCACCCGAGTTGACTGGACCACGACCCGAGATGTTGGAGCTAGGTTCAGGATATCTCCAATCTGCCTCTTGCGGTTGAGATCAAGTCTGAGATGTTGAAGTTGGATCCGAGCTGTTGAAGGGAGGTTCGAGCTATCTGCGAGCCGCCTCCAGCTGTTGAGGTCAGGTTCGAGTTATCTTTGTCGAGCCTGAATGATCTTCGTCAAATCCGAGCTGTCCATGCTAAGCCCTCAGTGTCTCCACCAGGCTCAGGCGGTCTACGCCAGATCCGAGCTATCCTCGTTAAGCCCGGGCTGTCTCCGCCAAGCCCGAGCTATCTCCGGGACTCCCTTCCCCTTCCTGCAACACAAAGGACTCGTCAGGTGGGGTCGGATCTGGGGTTCGACCTAATTCCCTCATATGCTTAAGTCAGTCAGTGACTCAAGGAGGCTCGGGATAAATATGGCTAATCTGTTGGGAGACCTGCCGATAGTTATCATGCCGAGCTGTGGAGAAAATGTGGTGTTTAGGTGGAGCCGATACCGGAGACGGAGTAGCTGGCTTTTGTGGTGCTCTCGTGATTGTCCCAGCTGAAGGATGGTGAGAGCTCACATCCTCCCCAGTGTTGGCTCAGTTGCCCCCTTCGCTTCGCCCTGAGAGACTATATATAGACGATGGTTGTAGAGTAACGTCTGAGCATTGAAGGAGTTGTATTGTGTCCGGCCTGAGCTAACGGCATTGATGACGAGCTAACGGCTGGTCATTGATGAGGTAGCCCAACGGTCAGCTCGGCCATCGCCTTAAATGAAGTGACGATAGGCCTTACGCGATGGTCTCTGGGTTGTTGGGCTAAAGCAGTGAGCTTTACTGGGCTTGTCCGCTCAAATAATCAAGTGAGTGATCATTGGATCAGCCCAGTGCTTCATTTAATGTTGTGGAAGAATGCAAGTCTTTTGTTGATATGGCCTTTTCAAAAAAAATGGGCCAACAAGGAAGTGAAATTCGTAAAAACTTTGGTCTCAGAACAAAATGAAAAGGACTCGGTCTTCTTCTTGGATTACAAATGGCCAATAACGATAGATATGCTGTGTAGATATCGAATATCAATTATTCAGTTTTCGTCAGTTGATGGTAGTGTACAAATTGTTGACAGTATATCTTTAATAATTTGACTCATAATATGTTATATCGGATTTAGATGCCATATAGACAGACTGCATATTGACAAGCTCAAATAAGTACTTACATAAATCGCTGATGATGCTGCTGATGACCTTCTTCTTATGTGTGTGCTTGGATTTGTGGTGCAGAGGCCTTCCATATTGGTTGCGAGAAATTCCTGGCATTGTCTTCAGATCAGATAATGAGCCATTCAAGGTATGAGTGAATGAGATGATCTCATAATTTTTGGCCTGCACCTGAAACTACTTCCGTAGATGAGCACTTCAGACTGTCCATAGATTGAGTAAATGCAAACAATCATGCAGTCTCGGTGATGAGAGTGGCGTAAAATAAATTCAAGAACATAGACAATGAAATGAATGTCCCGTGCGGCGATGTGACATTGCCACATGGGACAAACATGTCACATGGGACATCCTCCTCTTTTGTATAATAGATTACTGCCTAGTTTATTTTCCATGTCCCGTATTTCTTTTGTGTTGTTCTTGTTGCTGCTGCTCCCTTCTAAGTTGGATGGCCGACCTGCAGTTTCACATGCAAAAGTTCGTGTCATACATCGTCGATACGATGAAGTCTGAAAGACTGTATGCATCTCAAGGAGGTCCCATTATACTCTCACAGGTGCACATTTTCTCAGATTGATCATTTATAAGAATGCCAACTTGTAAACTGCAATAGACTAACCTTATTAATTAATCCCGAATATTATGCTGCAGATCGAGAATGAATATCAAATGGTAGAGGCTGCATTCCATGAGAAAGGCCCCCCATATGTTCTTTGGGCAGCATCAATGGCTGTGAACCTTGACACTGGTGTCCCATGGATGATGTGCAAACAGCAAGATGCCCCCGACCCAGTGGTCAGTTGCTTACCTAGCTTCAATGTTGAATAAATTTACGTTCATACTCTCTAATGACATTTATGTGATCAAAACATGTTGACCGATAACTGTCGAATTCTTGCACAGATCAACACCTGCAATGGATTGAAATGTGGAGAAACTTTTCCAGGGCCAAACTCGCCTAATAAACCGGCATTGTGGACAGAGAACTGGACATCTCAGTAAGCCTCTTCTAATAGCATGCAAATACATCGTTTCCATTATTTTTTCCTTCTGTAATGCTATGACACCATGTGTTAAGATATTTCCTATATCAAGGTTTATGTGCATCATTTGTGTCAAGAGTCTGTCTAGGATCCTGTAATTAGGATTTGAGTATATATCATATCACCTGGAAATAATATATTGTGCAACTCAATCAAAAAATCCATACCATCCAACATGGTTCCGATTATTTTATACGCCTTAAACTAGATTTTTAAAGAAAATTGTGATTTCTCGTAGCCCCATCAAAAGTTGTTACAATGGATGGCTGAAAATAGTGTCTTTTTTATATATGGTCTATGAAATATAAATGAAACTCCAGCCCATATATCTACACAATTTAAAACCTTACAGCAACAGTTTTTGTTATGTATTTGAAATATTCGATGATATTGAAAAAAATAACTCGCCGCTTTTGCTTGATTTTGGTTTGGACAAATTTGCAATTTAGATTTTTTCCCCCAAAAATAACTAATTTTTATGCTTGTTGGAAATTTTGAATACTACCTAATAATAAACTTTGTTTCTTTTTTCTAATCTACTGAGAACTTGACATAACTTTGTGCAAATGGGATTGAAATGGGAAATTTTTAACATATAGAATAATCTATCTATAAATTCATATTTTATTTCTAATGAAATAAATATGATATATATTCGAATATAATTAATATAAAACACATGACAAAATACAAATTTGAACTAAGTCATTTTGACCTGGATTGACAATCTCAGGCAAATTTGGGTGGCAAGGGTTGCCAATCCTGGGTATATAATCCCTACATATCAGCATGCAAAGATGCACGTGAAGCTGACGTGATCGAATTAGTCCATTTTTATAAATATTTTTGAATTTTATCGACTTTTAAAAAATTTGCCTAAATTGAAATTTTGTCCTTTTGGTTTTTTGAGAAACTTAAAATAGTCAAAATTTTAGTTTTTTATCTCCAAATAATGTAATGAACTAGATCTACGATGTTGATGATAGGACTTGCCAAGGATTTGGGAAACAAATTTAGGGATTTGTGGGAAAAGATAGGATTTTTATTGATAAGAGGAAAATACGGGATAATTAGTCTCAATTCAAGAGGACTCTCCCAAGCTTCAATTTGAGAGCATGCCAAACTCTCTGATGCATTTTGCATTTAGGCCCATCAGGGGCATTTTCGTAATTTTCAGATCTTAGAGGGTCTTTTGTAATTTTCAATTTTAGGGGGTTTTATGTAATTTTGTTTCCTTTTAGATTAGCATTTGTAGGTGACTGCTATGCTTAGGGTCGGATGTCAAATACTGGAGAGAACCCTAGATCTTGGAGGTTTAGGTTTTTCCTTCGAAGTAAAAACTGGTCTTGGGAGATTTGGGCTTAATTTGATCTCGAATACAAAGCTAGGAGAACGGCCTAATCTCGAATTGAAGACACATATCTTGTATTTGCTTTATTTCTACCAATAAAATACATCCTTTCCCAAATCTCTTCTCTAGCCCTAAAATTCCTTCCGTTAACCCAAGAATCACATCTTTCACCCTAAAACAATCAAAATCCATAATTTCATCACCAAAATCAGATCCAGATCACATCAAATTGGGAGAAGGATGACTGGAGTGACCATGAAGACAGAGACGGCGGTCCTTTGAGGGGATATGAGCAAAGCAGGAAAGTACGGCATGACACTTATCAACCCCCTCGTTATGGACCGACAGGAGATTTCAACACTAATAGCATGATCAAGAAGCTAATGCTACACATATTTAAGGGAGAAGACCTTGATGGATGGATATTTAGAGCAGTGAGATACTTTGAGGTGACGCATCTCACTGAGGCAGAGAGATTGATGGCAGTGAGAGTATGCTTAGAGTTATCATGGTACCGATAGAGACAGTAACCGTGCCTGGTTCACTCGTGGGAAGAGTTCACGGATTGTCTGTTATACCAGTTTCGAGAGACTCAGGGGGAGACATATATGAGCAGCTCTATGCATTGAGGCGGGACGGTACAATCAAGGACTATATCAAGAAATTCGAGATGCTGGCAGGTCGTGTTCGTGAAGTGTCAGGAGAGTTCTTGGAGGGATGTTTCATAAAGAGACTCAAACCGAGCATACGGGTGGAGCTACACATACAGAGACCCAAAGGGCTGCTAGACAGGATGTGTTTGGCTCTGATGGTAGAGGACAAACTTGTAGATAAGCGGCATGCAAGGTGAGCATAGAGCAGATCCACTTCTCGCAGACAGGTAGTGACAGGAGCGGAGAAAGCACCTTTAGGAGGGCTCCAATCCAGCCAAAAGAAGATAGCAAGCTTCAATCGGATAGAAGACTTAAGCGGCTCACAGAGGTAAAGATCCAAGATACATGCACCAATGGACTTTGTTTCCATTGTGACGAGAGGTACGGACCAAGACATCATTGTAAAGATCATGTTTTCCATAATTTGATTATTGAAGATGAAGAAGGCCATGCAGTAGATCAGGAAGAGCCGGGAGGGTGACGAGCATCTCCCTTTGGAGTAATGAGCCCAATATTTTTACGATACCATCTTAAGGACAAGGTGGTTCTTCAAGGGGCAGAGTAATGATGTTTTTTACATTTAGGCCCATGATGGAAATTTTCATAATTTTCAGAGCTTAGGGGGTGTTTTTTTGTAATTTTCAGTTTTAGGGGTTTTAAGTAATTTTGGTTATTTTCAAATTAGTATTTGTAGGTAACGGCTAGGGTTAGGGTTCGGATGTCGAATACTGGAGAGAACCCATAGATCTTGGAGGTTTAAGCTTTTCCTTCGAAGTAAAAGGTAGTCATGGAAGATTTAGGCTTTGATCGCGAACCCAAATCTAGGAGAGCGAACTCCTTTCGAATTAGAGGCCACATAACTTGTATTTGCTTTATTTCTACACATAAAGATACCTCCTTTCTTTTCCAAATATCTTCTCTAGCCCTAAAAATCCTACCTTTACCCTAAAATCACATCTTTCACCCGAAAACCATCAAAACCCCAAATTTTATCCCCAAAATCAGATCCGGATTACATCTCTCTCCCCCTAAACTAAGGGTTCTAATCCTATTCTCAATTAATTTTTCACCAAATTCGGCATAAAGCTCTAATTACCGTAGCCATATACATATAATACTGATTTTTCCAATATTACGAAAATGCCCACTGCACCCTAAATATTACAGAATTGTCACTGGAGAGTGTCGTTGTCCTTGCTCACCCAAATTGCCACCTCTCCCTTTCACTACAATTCTATAATTACTCCGTCCCCAAATGACCACCTTGTTCTTAAGATGGTGTCATGAAATCTATAGTTAGTGGGGTGCTTGCCTCCTCCTAGCTCATTTTTCTCAAACTCATCATTCTTGTCATCTACTATCAACAACTGGAGTGTGTGATCTCGACATTGATGTTCTGAGGTGAATTTCTCATCACAACGGAAGCACAATCTCTTAGCATGTTTGTCCCGCACCTCAGCCTCTGTCAACTTCTTGAATTGCACCCTCCCCGATAGTGTCTCGTTGTTCTCCTCTCTATTGGACTAAATCCATCCTGATGGTGCCTTCTACCCTCATGTCAGTACCTGGTTGCAAAAAGTGGATTAGCCCAAGGCCCATTTGGCTTGTCGCTCTGCTATGAGCCGATCCTCAATCATCTGGATCAGCTGCATCGTGCCCATCGGTCCTCTCAGTCTTTATATGCAGAGCACGACTCGGATGTCTACCCTGAGCCCATTCATGAAACTATCCTCTAAAGTCGCCTTAGATATCACACTCACTCGGCCTGAAAGCGTCTTAAACCTCTCCATGTATTCTCTAATGGTGTCATATTGCCCGAGTGTAAGGAGTTGCTTGTACCTCCATATGTGTCACAAAATTGGTCCAGCAAGTAGTCATTAAGCTCCTCATAAGAACGCACAGATTGTCTTTACTCCCTCCATTAAAACCAAGATTGCACCTTTTCCTCGAAGCAAATACGCCATCAATTTTTTCTCCTCCGTCAAGCATGTTACCGTGAAATCTCTCTACATGGTAAACCCACCTGTAAGGATCACCCCCCTCAAATATCGGTATATTCATCTTCCTAACCCTGCCATCAATGCCAAAATGCCCTTGTCCTGCTCTCTCTCTCTAGGCTGGCCATAGTGAAATTATTGGTAGGTATTCTGTTGTGCACCAAGATCTCCCCACGGGCTTTTTATGCACCACTGTCAAATTCTCAGTCGTCGTCACCCCAATCTATATCTTCTACATCCTTGTTGAACCCTCAGAAACCTGTCATGCCGTTGCTATTGCCCACAAACGGACCTCCTGTGTACCAGTCGAGGCCTTACAGGCCTCCTCTGCTATCATCAGGCCACCCAATGCCTCCAACACCCTCCTCAAAGTCTGGGTAGAAGCCACAATGATCGTCAAGCTTGACTGAAGGTCCGTCATGTCCAAAGCACCGTCACTGAGGCTTAGGAGGGCCTCTATCTACAAACCAAGACTTACGGCCCCCTTGGCAGGCCGCACAGGGGTCGTGGGCCCCTGTGTGGCTCGCCTAGACCAGCCAGGCCCTGGGCAGTCTGCTCAGGGTCCGCCATGCCCTGGGCTACCTGCCAGGCACTCACCGAACCCCCGGGCAGCATTACTGGGCTTCATCACCCCTTGACGGCTTTTCACAGGGGCCGCGGGGCCCCTGGCGAGGCTGCAAGGACATGTCGCCCCCTGTCTGGCCTTCTCATGCATCCTGAATCTCAATATCTGAATCTAATGGAATCTCCACCTCAAATCTTCAACTTTCTCCTTTTCATTTGTCAAACATCTCTCCTTTCATCCTTGAGCTAAGTTGATTTCGGTGTTGTTTAGATCTGAATTCTTCATCCCTTTCAACTTAGATATTTATTGTGAGATGTGTTGCTTTAAGCTTTGCATGAAGGTTTCCAACGAAACGTTCATCCTTGCTTCCAATGCTGTCACCCCAGATTCGATTGAGACGATTGATGCTCTCTTCTCCTCTATCATTTTCTTCGATTCTTCCACTTCGTCAGCGAATTTCTCTTCCAAAGCTTCTATCTTTCTCGTCGCCGCCATCAAGATTTTGCTCTGATGTCATTTGATCAAATTTTCTAGGGATTTGGGATAGAAATTTAGAGATTTGTGCGAAAATATAGGAGTTTTATTGATAAAAGATGGAAATACAGACCAACTGGTCTCAATTCGAGAGGAGGACCACTCTTCCCAGCTTCACTTCGAGAGCAAGTCGAACTCTCCCACTAACATATGGGTTCTACTCCTGTTCTCAATCAACTTTTCACTAAATTGAAGCTTTACCTTAGCCCACATACATATAGTACTGATTTCCTCAATTATGAAAATAGCCCGATAGACCCTAAATATTACAGAATTGCCACGGTAAAGTGTCGCAGTCCTTGCTGCACCCAAATTGTAGCCGCCCCCCTTCCACTAAAATTCTAACAGTTGATCCAACTCCATACAAATCCTTGTGGGAGCACCCTAGTCCAAGTAGTGTTAACAATATCAAGCAATCTCTCGTTCTTTTTATGATTCCCCTCAATGCCAGCTTAAGACAACTAATATATCGTATCTTTTGGAATGAAGGTATCAAGCATTTGGAGAAGAACAATGGAAAAGGCCAGTTGAAGATATTGCTTTCGCTGTTGCATTATTCATAGCAAAGAATGGAAGCTTCATAAACTACTACATGGTATCCTTTTCTCCTAGTTTTCATCTATACTACAACTAGCTTTTTTTTCAGTATAACGTATCTGAGATATCAAGCTACATTGCATTAAGCAAACATGTGGAATCTTTGTGATAAGAACTAAGTAGATATATGCATCACATGTTCATCATGATATAACAAACTTCAAATGAATAGTTTGCAGCATATTTGGTTTGGGAGTCCTCAATCTTCGCTCAGTTAACACATCTAACCCTTCCACTCATTGGGCTAAATTGTTTGTGTTCAGTTACAAAAGGCGGCTAGTGATCGATGACTACATCCTGATTTTGTTCACTTTTAGCCCTTCATCGGAAAATGTTAATTCTATTCATACGTTCTACCTGCTTTGGTATGATGCAGTATCATGGAGGAACAAACTTCGGAAGATCTGCCTCTTCATATGTAACAACAAGTTACTACGACGATGGTCCCCTTGATGAATACGGTAGGAAGCACTAATTCAACAACCGCAAATCTCAACAAATTTATCGCTTCCATCTCATGATTGCCCCTCCATGGTAACATGACAAGATACATACCTATTATGATCCAGGTTTAATCAGGCAACCTAAATGGGGCCATCTAAAGGAATTGCACGCCGTAATTAAGGCATCCTCTGGGCCATTACTTGCCGGATCACGTACTAGTTTTTCACTTGGCACATTACAGCAGGCAAGAGCGTATGCTCGTTCACTGAATAATCCATTTTTTTTCTTCTTGAAGTGTGCATATGTGTGCCTTAATTGTGTTAAGCTTCTGACTATTTTTATTCTAGGCACATATTTATCAATCAGAAGAAGACTGTGCTGCCTTTCTTGTTAACTATGATAAGCATCTTGATGTGCCTGTACAATTCAGTGACAATACATATGAATTGCCCAGAAAGTCTATCAGTATCCTCTCGGACTGCAAGCATGTATCGTTCAATACTGCGAATGTGAGTGACCTACTCCCGGACATGAACTTATATGCTAATAAAAACTTGAACTTATTTCGTCTCCTGTTTCGTTCATGTCCCAGGTAAGATCCCAGTATGGTGTGAGATCAGCAAGAACAGTAGAGTATTTTGACAACACAGATGTATGGGGAGCATTCAGGGAGGAAATCCCAAACATTGATCAGCTTCCAATCAAAGCGAACGGACTATTGGAACAAATGGCAACAACCAAAGATGAGACGGATTATCTTTGGTACACTGTCAGGTGAATATGTGCGCAAGCCAGTATTCAGTTTTCATTAGAGAATACTTGGAAGCGCGATTTAACGATTACGTGCTGATGTTAGTAATGATCCTATTGCAGCTATGACCGTACATCACCTAATGAACAACACATACTTCATGTCGCTTCAAAGGCTCATGTTATACATGCATTTGTCAATGGCGTGTTTGTTGGTAAGTTGTTGATGTCTTTGAGCAAATTCTTCAATTTGTAAGAATATATGCAGGACTACATTTCTCTGCTAAGTAAATACTACATATATGGTACATAAGTTTGTTATACTTAGTGGTAGGTTATACTAAGCTTCTTTCGGCTATGACTTGATGTAGGAAGTGCACATGGGAATCATAGCCAACAAGGCGCACAGCTCGAGCAGCCTATTTCACTGTCGATGGGACAGAATGCGATTTCATTGTTGAGTGTCATGGTTGGATTACCGGTAAAGGAGCCGTTTCTTCTCATTATTTCTCATAGGTGATGATCAAGTATCATATGAA
>JAULAV010002834.1:0-68257 GCA_030789695.1 Scilla litardierei | reverse complement strand
TAAAGCTCATCCCAGGGAATTTAGTTCCTCCCAAAAATCTTAGTTCCTTTCAAAATTTAGTATCCTCCAACTTTAGTTCCGCTCCGAAATTTTACCGTTTTCTCTCTAAATTTTCACTTTTCGAAGATTTTAGTTCCCCAAAATTTAGTTTTTATTGAGAATTTATTACCCTAAAAAATTGTTAGCTAGGAAATTTTAGTTACCCATAGAAATTTAATCCCCCATTATTTTAGTTCCTCCCCCATTGTTTAGACAATAATTATTTGTGTAACCTAACTCTATTTTAAAAACAATAATTAGTTCTGTCACATAACTCTATGTTAAGTGAAGCCTGTGACGTATTGTCCAGATTCAGAATGAAATAGGATGCAATAAAATCACTCAGACTATTTGATTCAGACTAACCACAGGATCCACACAACTTACAAATTGAATCATAGAAAATTCTAATATCTTGCTCATCCAATTAAATCACTCAAGACTATTATATCATATCATATAAATTGCACAGAAAAAATTTATGCATCTCATTACACGGACCAGTTCTTCCTTACGCCACATTGCTTGAACACTTGATAGGCATTAAAATAGAGGCGAGGCACACATACATCATAACTAACGCGCTTGGGACGACATGGCTTGGGAAGACATGAATTCCCTTAACATGGCTAGCAGATCAGTGCTTTTGAGGTTTGTTGGAACACCCGAAAGCTTTTGCTGGTGGTTGAGAGTGACTCTTAACTGAACCTGTGGTTGTCGCTCCCCATGTGCTGGACTGGAGTGTCAGAATCCGAAGATGATGGGCAAGTGTTACTCATGACAGAGAGAATAGTAGTTGCTATTGTCGAAGTGTTTTACACTCAATATTAGTTGCTCTTGTTGAATACCGGCTTTATGATATGTGATACTAATTCTTGTGCAGCTGCACATGTATGAGAATTGATCGCAAGATTGGAAGGCTGTAGAACAGATACCATGCTCATGTTAGTAAAATTTGATGGCAGCGTGACTTAGAATAACTTCCAGCAACCAAAGAAAATGGACATCAGCAAAAGAAATTCACAAATTTCCAGTATAAATTAGTTCACATATTTCCATCATTCACAAATTTCCAGAACTTGAGCACACTATTGAGCATTCACAAATTTCCAGCATTAACAGATTCATAAAATGATTCAAAAATTTCCAGCATTCAAAAAGAAAATACATAAACTACTTTGAATAGTCATTGACTTCAAAACCCCCATCATAGAGTGACAGAAAAACAAACCCCTTCATATGTTAACAGTGAACTTTTCAATATGGATTTACATATGTTCACTGTTAATATGGATATGAAAGAGTTTAAGTTACAGGAACAAACTCCAGAAATAGGGTTTCTTTTGCTCGCACCTTCTTTTGCTCGCTCAGTATCTTCAGACGATTTGAAAGAATTTAAGCTCATTAATTACATATGTAAATGATTGGACATAGATCCTAACTGCAATCAATCAAAAACAGAAACAAAATACAATTAAGTTCAAAGATCAAAAGTAGTTGGCTCAATGCAAAGTATGAGAGCAACATCAAGGACAGTATTTTTACTTGAACCAAAAAAAACTACTAACCTCATTCAATTTGCTCCACTGGATGTGTTGGTTTTTCTCTTCAATGGACATTGTTCTCTCCAATTGATGAATCAAATTGAGTTGACTCTGAATTTTTGCATAAAGCCGGAAGTGTTTGGCCCTCTTTTATTATCACCTGCAAAACAAAGAGTAATTATGTGAAAGAGATAATTTAAGTGAACAAACCTTCTCCTTCTCTTTAATCTCTCTCTCTCTCTTTTTATTTCTTAATGACACAACATCAAATCGTAGGGGAATTGCTGATAATTGTACAAAAGGTACATATGGACATATATTGACAATAAACACACTTTGCTAATACATTAACAGTTCACTAATTGTAAATGGATTGTAACGGCAACAGCAGAAACTTCAGCATACTTTGCATATGTTCACAGTAGAAAAGTGCTAAGGATCCTTCAGCATACTTTGCATATTTTCATCTTAATCCATACAACAGTAGAAACATAAGCATGTTGACTGTGCCTAGGCGTGGTGTTGTATGGATGCAGCATACTTTGTAGAGTATACTTTATATGTTCACAATAGAAAAGTGCTAAGGATCCTTCAGCATATTTTGCATATGTTCATCCTATGCCTAGGCGTGGTGTTGTATTGATGCAGCATACTTTGTAGAGTAATTAAGTGCTCAGGATCTTTAGTTGTCTTTGGGATGTGATGCACATAAATTTGACATGATCGGTGCTTGAAGTTTTTGCCCTCAAAGGTCTGGCCAAAATGCCAGTTGGGAGGAGCAATGTGCCAGGAGGTAGACTTGCGCTTATCACTGGTCTTTACCCTAAATGACAGGGACTGGCCCGTCGAATTCTCACCCGCCACCCAACGCTGGCCCCAGTCACGGATCAGCGGGATCCACGCCTGGTTGTGGTGGCCGTCGTGAGCCTTATGCCATGTATTTCCATTATTGGTACATAGCAGAGCTTAATGACGTTGTCTGCAGGCCATAGCATGGCTAACAGTGTCTTGGTATCCGCATGATCCAGCGGTGGTATGGCATATAACAATGTAAAAATATGCAACATGACTCCTTAACCATCATATTTTGATATCTCTATTGAAATGATTTTGATCCAGCTTAGAGGTATGTCATTATAAAATGTAGTTGTGAAAATATTGAAATGACTTGGACAGTGTGCATAATTCTCTATAGGATCATGGTTATGACATGATAACAGGAAGCAGATGATTCTCCCATATATCGTAGACATCATAAATATAATAAGCTGCAAACATGGACCTATGCATGCTAAAGATTTTCAGCTCAGTTTTTATATTTTCTCCTTTAGCCAAACATTGACCAATGCAGCAACCAGACCTTAAATTAGATGTGTGATAGTATAAATCTAAAGGCCTATTCATAACCATGTTTATCATTATGCTTTTGCAAATATAAACAACTATGAAATTAGCATATACCTGCAGTTGCATACTTACAGTTCTTTTAATTTCTTTAAGAGTTTGCCAGATTGGAAATATAAAATTTTAAATTCATTGCTTCAATAACCATTGCATTCCTCAACCTCCTGGTTTTGAATGCATTGAATATTGGATGTTTATTTCATAATTTGTAACCATGCATAATCAAATGTGCAACAATGGTGGCCTTGTTATATTTTCAGGACATTGAGCATGCTGGCGGTAATTCTTCAAGATTACATGGTTATGACAGTAATTCTTCTGTGCAATATGGTGATTATGACATTAATAACCAAGATGTACTCCTTCCACATGTTGGGAGGTCAAAAACAAGCTCTCTACAAACTGCAGCTGTGCATTCAAAGATAAGAAAATATTTAATTAAAACATGCTCTCTACAAAAAGCGTATCATCTTAAAAATAACATTCAAAATCTATAAACTACGAAATCAATGTTGAATACTTTGTAGATAATAAGAATACTTTGTAGATAATACGAAATCAATGCAGCTGTGCTTGATAAAAGAGCAATTATCCAAAACAATCTCAAAAACAAAAAACGGTAATAAGAATACTTTGTAGATCCATCACCAAAGAGAGGAATAAAGCTCCATTTCTTGGCAAAATACGCCCATCTATTCAGAATACGATCTTCAGTACCTATCAAAGTTGCAGGCCTCATTATTGTTGCCTGCAACCAGAGCAAAAACATTACAGGTGTTACGCCTATTTGGCCGAAGCCCGAAAGACACGAGCCCAGAAACCCGACTACCGATCAGAAGCCCATCTGCGAGATCGGGCCCGCCCGACAAGGCCCCGTAGAGGGCCCCCGAACGCCAAATCGGCCCGACTCGGGAAGCGTGCGACTCACCCACGGATGGCCGCCCCCGCGAAATCCGCCGCCCCTTTTATGACCATTAAGGGGAGGTGCTGGCACGACGCGGGCGAGTGGCGAGTGGGGGCGGATCGAGGGGGCGCGATTGGGGGCGGGCGAAGGACGTGGATGACGGGCAGTCATGGCAAGAGGCCTATAAAAGGACTAGGAGGACGACATCTCAGGTAACAAAACCTAAGGTACTCCATCAACGACCTAGTTCCCCCACTTCATCTCCTTCCCCCCGCTCGCGCCGGAGGACGTCGTTCCGATCTCCTCTCGAGTCGAACCGTCCCCGCCGAGCCTCCTCTTTCAGACGGTTATCTGACTTAGGCATCGGAGGGGATTTGGCCGGAACCAAGGTCCGGCCTCCCTGACGAGTGTTCTCGTCTGTTCAGGAAGACGCTAGATCCGAGTGTCGAAGCTCCCCTTCGGCACCAGGCGAATGCCATCAAGCATCAGCCAAGGCATCGAGGCCACCCCTCGACGCTAGGAGAGACCGAGGCCGAACGCTTCAATCCGAGCCGAGGCTTCCCCTCAGCTCCACGCCGGCCGCGCATCAAGCGAGACGACCGAGGCTACTCCTCGTCGTCCGTCCGACCGAGGCCGAGCACACCCATTCGAGCAGAGGCTTCCCCTCAGCTCCGCGTCAGTCGCGCGTCAAGCCAAGGTGCCGAGGCTTCCCCTCGTCGCCCGACCGTCCGAGGCCGAGCACCTCACACCGGGCCGAGGCTTCCCCTCAGCCCCCCAGAGGCCAAGGATCCAGATCCGGCCCAGCTGACATGCTCTGCGTCGACTACATCTCCGATTCGAGTCGCATCTACACGCGCTCGACGCACCCAAGGGACCCTAATCGGCCCCTTGACCACGTTTACCGGGTAGTCCACGGTCAACGATTCTGTAGTGAGAAAACACTCTGAAACATCTGGCGCCGTCTGTGGGAAACCGAACTATCCCACGAAAAACAAACCACACCTGCAATGACACGGCTTCACCCATCACGGCAAAGGGAGGGCAAGGCTCAGGCGCGAGGCGACAGGGCCTGCCATGGTTGGCAAGAAAGGGCCCGGGCCCAGCACGAGGAGGACCATGAGGAGAAGACCAAGAAACCCTCACCGGCCCTACCGGTCGGGAGGACAGGCACGACAGTAGCAGCGCGCAGGTCGGACACACCTTTGGTGGTGTCGGTGATCATCGACACAACGATGGTACGGCGGCTGCTCATCGACACCGGCATCTCTTGCGACGTCCTCTTCATGTCAACCCTGGAGAAGATGGGGCTGCGGAAGGAAGACTTGGAACCTCGCTCAGGTCCCGTGGTAGGGTTCACGGGTCATTCCACCCCCATCGTCGGCACGATCCGCCTCCCAGTAACACTCGGAGGCCCGCCAGACTCGGTGATCCTGGCGGTAGAATTGTCATATTGGGGATCGGGTCGGAGTACAACGGAATCATCGGCCGACCCCTTCTCAACGCCGTCGGTGCAGTAGTCTCGACCCTTCATCAGACTATCAAGTTCCGAACGCCAAGGGGGATGGGGCAGGTCGAAGGCGACGCGGGGAGACCGAATACCTGCTACCAACTGGAGGAGGAAGGGCCCGAGGATCGTCTAGTCGATCAGATGGCCGTGCTCGACTTAAGGAGCGGGCCGAGACCTGCCCATGAGAAGGAACAAGAGAAGATCCCGGTCACAGACATCGAGGGCAGGTTCGTCTCAATCGGGAGAGGACTAAGCCACGACCTGAGGAGCCAACTGGTCGAGTGCCTGGAGGCGAACCTTGACGTCTTTGCTTGGTCACCGGAAGACATGCCCGGTGTAGATCCCCAGGTGATCGTCCACCAGATCAACGCCGACCCCAACTTCAAGCCGGTCAGGCAGAAGAAGCAAAACCTGTTGGGGTTTTGGCGGACCCCCAGAGCTCGGATCCGTATCCGTCCTAAGTCGGACGGACAACGGAGGCACAAAAGGCGCAGCGGAAAACCAGAAATCAAAATTTCTACACTAGCTAAACAATTTAGCTAGGCTCTGGGGAGCCAGAACCTAGCCCGATCTATGCCGACTTGGAGTGGGTCTGACCACCCCAAGAAGGATCTACACTAAAGCGACTAATTAAAAATACACTAGAAAACGCTTAACCACATACCCGGAATCTTGGCCCTGGAGCAGGCAAGATGTACCGCACCGTCTTGAGAAGCTCCTCGTAGCCGAGCCACGTTGATCTGATCTCCCTGAGCCGCCTCGCACCCTCGCACCGATCCGCCCGAGCCGCTTTCGCCTCCGAGCCGATCACACGCGGTAGAAAGTTTCACTTGAGAAGAACCCGCGTCTTAGACGTCCGGATCAGATCCAAACCCCCTTCGTAGTCATGCTAGGACTACTCCGGAGAATAGGAAAATAGAGAGAGAGAGATTAGTGGCGGATCGAGCTTGCTCTAAAAATCTGGAGCTACTCGATCGTTGACTGGTGTGTTTTTCAATGAGGAGAGTGCACCCCTATTTATATAGGGAGTGAGCACTCAACTTCTCGTTGCGGGCAATGTGGGACAATTCCCATGAAGAGAAAAATTCAATTAAGCCATTTGGCTTAATTTCAACTTAAAAGTTAGCCTTTCACAAAGTCAAACTTTAACGAATTAATTCTCCTCACATACTAAACTTCAGACACCAAATAAGCTATCAATCAGAAAAGCTTGGAATGGTGAACGCATAGGAACTGACGGTGACGAATTTCGACTTTGTTTGACCCCTCAAACAATTGCTCAAAGTTTAGCAATTTACACAAAATTCGTAGCCGTCATAAGTGGTTTCAAACCCCTAATTTTGACTTAATTTGCGGGCGCGCCCGCTAGACTTAGCGGGCGTGCCCGCCCAAGGAAACAAGGGCGGGCCGCCCGCCCGTTGCTGCAGCGGGCGGGCGCCCGCTGCACAAGCGGGCGCGGGCCCGCTGTGCAGCGGGCCGCGCCCGCTGCATCAGCGGGCGCCCGCCCGCTGCAGCAACGGGCGTGCGCCCGTTGCAGCCAGCGGGTGTCGCCCGTTTTGCCTTTGCACATGGGCCTTTTAGCCCAGTGGGTCTAACCCACTTCCCCTTGAACTCTTTCTGCGTTTCTGGGCTCGTTTGAGCTCCGATTTGGACGCTGTTTGAACCTGTGTTTAGACCGGGACGATCCCGTCATCCAGGTAACCCTTTCCAACAAGTTTGTTCCTACCAAATTCGTCGTAACTAATTTACAACACGTTTAGTTAAAGTTAGCATCTAATGCAACGTTGTGTCCCTATTGCTAATGCGACTAACTTTCACAACTTAACTTGTGAATATCATCAAATGACATTTCTCTCTATTCTATATTCCTATTACTAAGACACGAGCACTGCTCAGTGTGAGACCCTACAGCCTGACCTTACTATAGGTTGGGGCTCGAAACCCCTAGACGACGGTCACTACGAGCAGTAGCTGTCGTCCCTGTTTCAGAGTCATCATAACGTGATCGACCCTTTGACAAAAGTATCATAGGGTTTACATTGGCTGTGTCAGTGATGAATTCCGTTAGCTAAAATCCCTTCGTCAAGACGGTGTTATTGTTGGCCTAGGGTATGGTTTACTGTCAACCCTATTAGACAACATTGGTCAGTATACGGCGGTCTTTATTGTATACACGTTGTACTACTTGCAACGTACCCCGGCCGAGGATTAACATAAAGACCGTACTGAGCCTATAACACTAACTTCCCTTTAATGGAAGTGACGAATCCCATCTTAGTCACTTACTCACCTTGGGAGCTTCAGGTGCATCCCAACCTAAGATCTTTCAGCAGGACTGGTCCTCGAAGCTAGATCATGGGTCTAAGCTATACCGTCCGCTCACAGGTTTGTACAGATGACTTCAGGTCTTAAGGATCAACTAACCTATCATCACCCTAGAGTTATTAAAGACATATCATTAAAGTTAACCATTTAATAACTCTAACTTGGTCGTTCAGTGAACTCATTCTCCAATGAGCACCTGTGTCTCGTCTCCGACTTCACCAAGTCGAATGACTATGAGATCATCATTACCCGAAGGTAAGACGAAGACACAGTGATCTATCCGATGTGTCGATATCCAGTTCTCGACACATCTACGATCACAAACCGTTTTAGACTTACGTTTCTATTCGGTCTCTTACTTACTCATAATCGAGATCTCATCTAGATATGTAAGGGCCTAACTATAAGTCTATGGATATTATCTAAGTATATTAATACAAATGATTTTATACTTAGAATAATATGTACCATATACGGTATGAACAAGACGTATAATCAAGATAAATTGCCCTATGGGCATATATCTTCCTACAAAACCTGGGTGGCGAAAAGATGAAGGCGGCCTCCGAGGAGGTAGAGCGTCTTCTCGACGCAGGCTTCATACGAGAGGTCTGGTACCCGGAGTGGCTATCGAACGTGGTGATGGTCAAAAACCCCAACGGAAAGTGACGAATGTGCGTGGACTTCAGTGACCTCAACAAAGCCTGTCCCAAGGACAGCTACCCCCTGCCGCGCATAGACCACCTTGTGGACAATGCCTCGGGGTACGAGATGCTTAGCTTCATGGACGCCTACTCTGGGTACAATCAGGTCCAGATGGATCCTCGGGACGAAGAGATGACAGCCTTCACGACAGACCGGGGAACCTACTGCTACAAGAAGATGCCCTTCGGCTTGAAAAACGTAGGGGCCACCTACCAGAGAATGGTCAACAAGGTTTTTTACTCCCAGATTGGGAGGAACCTGGAGGTCTACGTCGACTACATGCTTGTCAAGTCGAGAAAGCCGGATGACCATGTCGCCGACCTTCGTGAAACTTTCGAGCGGTTGCGGCGACACAACATCCGACTCAACCCCACGAAGTGCACGTTCGGGGTAAGATCCGGCAAATTCTTGGGATTTATGATAACTAACCGTGGCATTGAAGCTAACCCTGACAAGATCGAGGCATTGATCAATATGCGGGAGCCGGCGACGATCAAAGAACTGTAAAGGCTGAATGGGCGCATCGCGGCCTTGGGGCGATTCCTATCCAAATCGGCGGAGAGATCGCTCCCCTTCTTCAAAGTTCTGAGGAAAGCAATCGCAAAACCGCCAGACAACAGGAAGGTGATACCATGGGACGAAGACTGCTCCAGGGCATTCGCGGATCTCAAGGAGTACCTTCGCAGCCCGCCTCTCCTGTCCAAGCCACGAGAAGGGGAATCGCTAAGCCTTTACCTGGCACGCGCGGAAGAAGCGGTGAGCTCGGTACTGATCAGGGAAGACGGTGGGGTGCAATGGCCGGTGTACTACACGAGCCGGGTCTTGAAGGGAGCGGAGGTGCGATACTCACCCATGGAGAAACTGGCATACGCCCTCGTTCTCTCAGCCCGAAGGCTCAGGCCCTACTTCCAAGCCCACACCATATTGGTCTTGACCGACTCGCAATTGGAGCAGAATCTCAAGAGATTCGATCGAATGGGAAGGATGCTGAACTGGGGGGTGGAATTGAGCGAGTTCGACCTCCGATTCAAGCCATGCACAGCCATTAAGGGGCAGGCCTTGGCCAACTTCATCGCTGAATGCACTACGGAAGGAGGACATCCCCCGGAGGGAGAAGGCCCAGCAACAGTAATTACCCAGCCCTTATCTTTTCTTTCGGCTGACCACCTCCACCCTGTCCAGTCAGGAGTCCCAGAAGCATGGGCAGTCCATGTGGACGGATCGGCAACACAGTCAGGAGGCGGGGCTGGGATCGCGATCCGATCTCCGGAAGGGAACATCATGGAATACGCATTGCGGTTCGAGTTCCCGGCCACCAACAATGTGGCGGAGTACGAAGCGGTAATCAACGGCCTGAGGCTGGCCCAGGAGCTCGGGGCCGAGTCCGTACGCCTCCTTAGCGACTCGAAGCTCATTGTCAACCAGCTTCTGGGAAGTTACGAGGTGTGGGAGGAAGCAATGCAGAGGTATCTCGCCGTCGCCAAAGCGGCGCTGTCAAAGTTCAAAAGCGCGGAAGTCTTACATCTCCCACGGTCGGAGAATGCACGGGCGGATGCGCAGTCGAAGCTAGCCTCGTCCTCGACCAAGGATCTGGGCCGCACCATTTACGTGGAGAACTTGCAGTCCCCCAGCACGGAAGAGCGGGAGGTGATGGCGATCGACCAAGATCCCACCTGGATGGACCCGATCATATGATACCTCACTCATGGGGAGGTGCCGACGGATTGGGACGAGCGTCGGACCCTGGAAAGGAAGGCGCTCCGATACATGATTCATGAGGGGACGCTCTACCGAAGACGCTGGACGAAGGCGGATGTTCTCCCATACCTGAAATGCATCGGACCGCAGGAAGCCGACTACATCCTACGGGAGGTTCACGAAGGGATCTGTGGAAATCACCATGGGGGCAAGATGGTCGCACAGAAGATCTTGAGGCAGGGATATTACTGGCCGACCCTAGTCCAAGACGCAACGGACTACATCCAAAAATGCCAAGAATGTCAGAGGTTTGCTAACCACACCTCAACTCCCCCGTCGGAGCTCATCCCTATTGTGAGCCCCATCCCCTTTGCGAAATGGGGGCTCGACATCCTCGGACCATTTAAGCCGGGTCGGGGGCAGCGGAAGTATCTGATTGTGGCGGTGGACTACTTTACCAAGTGGATCGAGGCTAAACCATTGGCCACCATCACATGGAAGAAAGAGAAAAGCTTCGTATGGAACTCCATCATCTCCAGATTCGGAGTACCACGGGCCATTGTCACAGACAACGGGAAACAGTTCGACTCCGTGGGGTTCAAAGACTTTTGCGCGGAATGGGGAATCAAGCTCCTCTTCACCTCTGTAGCGCACCCCCAGACCAACGGGATGGCGGAAGCAGCCAACAAATGCATCATAGATCCCATCCGAAAGAAAGTGAAGGACTCCGAAGGAAACTGGCCGGAAGAGCTCCCCAGGATACTCTGGTCATACCGGACGACCCACAAGGAGGCCACCGACGAAACCCCGTTCATGCTTGCCTACGGAGCCGAGGCAGTGGTACCGGTCGAGCTGGGTGAAGAGTCTCTCCGCCTCAAGTGCTTCGACGAAGATAGGAATTCGCAAGGCCTGGAGCTCGGTCTGGAGCTCCTCGGTGAATGGCGGGAGCAAGCCCTAGCCACCATTATCCGCCAGAAGCAGAAGGTAGCCCGATACTACAATTCTCGGGTCAAGGGAAGGAGTTTCCACCTTGGGGACCTGGTCCTCAGGAAAGCAAGCTTCAACCCGGATATTGCTCGCAAAGGGAAGCTCGCGGCTAAATGGGAGGGACCCTACAAAATCATCGAGGTCCTCGGCCCCGCAACCTACCGTCTAGCCAATATGGAGGGGAGGATTCTCACTCACGCCTGGAACACGGAACACTTACGCAAGTACTTTCAATAAATGTATTGTTTTCTACGAAATGAATTTACTTAAGTTTGTTCCTTTCCAGATAAATGTGTTCACAAGAATCCCACTCGGGACAAGGGAAGCCTCGCCCGATGGGACGCCTGCTAAGCGCGCGCCTAACAAAAGGATATACAAAAAGACGTACGAAGAGGCCGAGGGGCATTCCCCTCCCTCAAACATCTCCAGGGGCACCCGTGGAGCCACATGCTGGCTGTTCACTTGGGTCGCCCCCACGCTCCGTTTCGCCGTTAGAATGCACCCGGAGATCCTCGAAATTGACTCCCGAGAGAGGGAACTTCTTCTGGATCTCGGATTGACAACGGGCGAAACCCCTCTCGAACGCCTCAGCCAAGGCTGACTCAACAAAGGAGGTGGCATACTCCTCCACATCGTCTTGGGCGATCTGGGACGGATCCACCTCCTCAAGCTCGCGCACCCGGGCCTTCAAGGTCTCGATCAGGCGTTGGAGCTCCGCCCTCTCCACCTCAATCTCCCGGGATCTCTCGCCGAGTTGAGCAAGGAGAGCCCTCTCCCGTTCCTCCGCCGCCTCCAAACGATCGGAGAGCTCCAGGGCCTCGGGGGCAGCGACGGAGACGAGGATCTTGTCAGCTCCCCCAGGTGTGTCGACGTCTCCCAAGAGCTCGGCGACCCGTGCCTCGGCCTTTGACTTTGCAACCAAAGCCAAGTCTCTCTCACGGTCCGCCTCTTCGAGGGCAGAGGACAGCTCAGTTATGCGGGTCTCCAAGGACTTGACTCGCGCCTCATCTAACTGACCTGCCTCCCCCTCATCACCGAGGACGTCGGGATCTCACCCGGCGTCGGACTTGGCCTTAGGGAGCGTCGTAAACGGGCGCCTCATCGAAAGTCCCACCGAGGACAACTGCACCAAGGCGACAAAGGTAAGACGGCGAAAGCAGCTAGGGGGAGAGCAAGCAGAGACACTCTACCTGTTGGCCAGCCTGAATCACGAAGGTGGCCAAACAGTCGCTTCTGACTCCATCCAGCACGCCCCGATCAGGGGGGAGGCAACTATTCTCGGCCACTCGTGCGGCGGTTCCACGGCTCAAAAACACCGACTCCTTCTCCCCCACCGGGAAGCGTGGACAAAGAAGGCCTTCCCCTGAAGGAAACTCGCCCGGGTCGGAGCGGAACGCGCCTAGATACCGATCGAAGGCATCAGGGAGAGAACCGTTCGAGAGAGGCGAGGGGCCGACCCACGGCCAGGCAATCTCAACATGGGCAGGCCGGTGCTGATCAGCGGACGGCGAGACGTTAACTTCCTCGGCCTCCCCCGCGGGCCCTCTTGGAAGACTCCAACAAGGGGATGGAGGGAGATGGCCCCATCTTCCTTTTGGAACCGACAGCAGAGGTCACGATCCGCTGCTTCTTCCGGACCTCCAACACATGATCCCTCTTACGCGGGCCCGGATCCGGGGCCGACACGTGAGGGCTGGCGGGAGAAGAATCGAGAGGGAATCCACCTGCACCCAAAGAAGAAGTAAGGGGCCGAGAAGAGCCCGAGCAACCCCGAATGGCGAACATTCGGAGAACTTACCCAAGGGCCACACAGTCTTGCGTAAGTTATGGCTGCTGAAGAGGACGTCGATCATCCGATCCCTCGAAGGAATCGCCAGCAGGGCCTTCGCCGTCTGCAGCTCGGCAGTTGGGTCACCCAGATCAAGGATGACCGTGCCGGCCGCTCCCCAACGAATCGGGAAAGGTACACTCGACGGAAAAATGACAAATACGAACTCCCCCTTCCAACGCTTCAGGGAGCTCGGCAACCCCAACACAAGGCTCATCTTCGGACGGGCGCTGATGTAAATCCATGCCCCCGACTGGTGATGACTCATGTGGTAGAACTGGGCAAAGAGACGGAGGGAGGGCACCACTCCCTTCAGCATGCAGATGACGACAAACCCGACGAGGAGCCCGATGGCGTTGGGGCAGAATTGGCACAAGCCCATGTTGTAGGCTTGAAGGAACTCGATGATAAAGGGGTGGAGCGGGAAGCGGAGCCCGTAGCGGAAGCACTTCTCGTACACTCCGACCTCGTTGGGACCGGGAAGGCAACTCCGCTCGTCGGACCCGAGAGCACGAGCCGAATAAGGCGGAAGCAGGTAGGCGGAGCGCATACCCCCGATGGTGGTGGCACAGACCGACGAAGGCCACGCTAAGACCTCTGGAGGCACCCCTGAAAGCTCGCCCCCATGCCGACAAATCGCCGAAGGAGGACTGCCCATCAGGTTAGGAGTGACGTCATGCTCCGGCTGACCCGAACCAGTGGCAGAGGAAGACGACATGGGGCAGAGCTCGGGCAGGATCAAACTCAACACGAAGAAGAAGATGACAGGACGGCGGCTCACAACCCGCACAGCTTCTCTACCAAAGACGACCCCGCGAACGGTGGGGATAAACCCGCAGTACACGTGGCAGCATCAGTGGACTGACGGCGCTTCGAAACCCGCGTCTTGAAGGTATCGAACGGACCGACTCATGATGACGCCCAATTAATGAATCAGCTCCGACTGACGAGCCTGTCGAAATCGGCGGAAGTCACATCAGCCGAGCCGAACCAGCCGAGGCCGATCGACCCGACCGATGGGGGCAATTGTTACGCCTATTTGGCCGAAGCCCGAAAGACACGAGCCCAGAAACCCGACTACCGATCAGAAGCCCATCTGCGAGATTGGGCCCGCCTGACAAGGCCCCGTAGAGGGCCCCCGAACGCCAAATCGGCCCGACTCGGGAAGCGTGCAACTCACCCACGGATGACCGCCCCCGCGAAATCCGCCGCCCCTTTTATGACCATTAAGGGGAGGTGCTGGCACGACGCGGACGAGTGGCGAGTGGGGGCGGATCGAGGGGGCGTGATTAGGGGCGGGCGAAGGACGTGGATGACGGGCAGTCATGGCAAGAGGCCTATAAAAGGACTAGGAGGACGACATCTCAGGTAACAAAACCTAAGGTATTCCATCAACGACCTAGTTCCCCCACTTCATCTCCTTCCCCCCGCTCGCGCCGGAGGACGTCGTTCCGATCTCCTCTCGAGTCGAACCGTTCCCGCCGAGCCTCCTCTTTCAGACGGTTATCTGACTTAGGCATCGGAGGGGATTTGGCCGGAACCAAGGTCCGGCCTCCCTGACGAGTGTTCTCGTCTGTTCAGGAAGACGCTAGATCCGAGTGCCGAAGCTCCCCTTCGGCACCAGGCGAACGCCATCAAGCATCAGCCAAGGCATCGAGGCCACCCCTCGACGCCAGGAGAGACCGAGGCCGAACGCTTCAATCCGAGCCGAGGCTTCCCCTCAGCTCCACGCCGGCCGCGCATCAAGCGAGACGACCGAGGCTACTCCTCGTCGTCCGACCGACCGAGGCCGAGCACACCCATCCGAGCAGAGGCTTCCCCTCAGCTCCGCGTCGGTCACGCGTCAAGCCAAGGTGCCGAGGCTTCCCCTCGTCGCCCGACCGTCCGAGGCCGAGCACCTCACACCGGGCCGAGGCTTCCCCTCAGCCCCCCAGAGGCCGAGGATCCAGATCCGGCCCAGCTAACGTGCTCTGCGTCGACTACATCTCCGATTCGAGTCGCATCTACATGCGCTCGACGCACCCAAGGGACCCTAATCGGCCCCTTGACCACGTTGACCGGGTAGTCCACGGTCAACGATTCTGTAGTGAGAAAACACTCTGAAACAACAGGAGCTAAGCAAGTCAGTGTAATTGAAAGAGATGATCAAAAATATTTAAATGCACAAAGCTAAGATCCTTTGAAATTTCCAATTCAAGGTCTGGTATCATTTAACAAATAATACAGACATCTAACATGATACAACAATATTAGAGCACACAAAAAGATTAACAATCATAATTTAATTTTAAGTGGGATGTTAAAGGTAGCTTATTACTCAATCCACTATTGAAGAACATAGATGCACAGTGGCAATGATGCAGGCAAGGATCATAGTGCAATCGCCAGACCACAGTCCATGCACTCCTAATGTTTCAAGCACATAACTTAAGGATTACATCTATTATACATTTGTTGTCAAACCTGATAATAGGTTGTTGTCAAACCCAACAATGTATTGTTCCAGTGAATTCCAACTCTGTTCCTGCATACTTGGAGTAAACAACATGTGATCCAGCCTGCATTCTTAAAAGTAAGGATATCTCGTTAGACGTGTCCAAGATAAAGAGTTTGAGCAAGTACATAATTGAGAGGTCCAACTGAAAATTAACCAAAAAGATTATTTGAAAAATGAAGTGCTGATATCTAATTAAGTATAACACTGATAAAATGGTTTTAAGAAACTAAACAAAGAGGCTTGTAGTAGATACCTGAATGATGATATCTAATTTTTTCTTGCCAATGCTTACATGAACTTCGCTTGGCATGTGAAACTAAATAAATAGGACTACCAATTTGATGATCAACATGTGAAAGCTTCACTTGGCCTTGTCAACCAAATTTTCTTTCTGAAACAATTACCTTAGTTCGAACCAAATGTATAACAGGATTGAAATATTGAGATCTCTGATGTCAAGCCACACAACCACGCAAACAAAGGACCAAAGCAAATAAAGATGAAAAGTTCAATAAAGATTTGCAAAATAGGCTAGATGACGAAAAAGACCTTTTTGTATGTAAAATCTATTTATATTGCAAAAACAGAAGAATTCATGTTTTTCATATTTTTCATTGTTATAACACTACTACAATAATTCTTACAAAATTGCTTGCAAAAGTTTTAGTTGTGATGATTCCATATCTCCCCATCTGCATACAAAAGTAACGATCCTCCTTTACAAGCCCAATTTCCTAAATGGACACAAAACATAATATTCCACCTTTTAGTAGAGAAATAAATTACTAATTTTATGTTGATTCAAAAAGTAAAGTTATAATGGTTTATAAAACTCACTATTTTGACCTTTCTCATGTTTCAACAGAAAACATGTTGCGCATCACATAATAAAGAGAGTGAGTCTCAATCGGAATCCATAAGGAAGTGCCATTTGGATGAGTAATAACCTAGGTAATTAAAAAACATAAACCTGTTAGAGATAATTTAATCGATAATACTAAAAATTTAAAGTTAAAACTTTATTTACCTTGTTAAGTGGGAGCGGGGACGATCGAGCTTTGAGTATCCAATCACGCTCAGCAAGGAATATCTTCCAGTGATGGCGATCGAGCCCTGTAACATTCGCTTGTACTATTCCTTTTTCAACTAACTGAAAATTATAATAATTAAATAGTTACTAATATAAAAATTCTTAGTAAGAAAATGATGTCAGCTTTAATGGAATGCATACCATATCCCCCCAAATTCTCGTGTAAGGACGTATCTTGACAGATCTATTAATGCTTCGAAGTAATTTAACCTATAATTACAAAAACGATTTAAAAACAACTAAGACCAAATATAGTATAGAACAAAGTATGTTTAGCAGCTTACAGTTTCACACAAATAAGCATCGTGCTTAACATCCTTCTGTAAAAAAAATAAAGCAATATTTTAGCAAACTAAAGTTAAAATTTTAGTTAAATTTGTTTTAAAGGCAGAAAATTTCTTACATTGCCATAAATTGTAATGCTTGTCCACATCTTGTAGCCCTTCAATAAAAATAATACAAATCATTAGTGTGTAGCAAGCATCTAGTATAACAACAAACGACCACTTGATAAAGGTTTTTTTCTAAAAGAATTACCAAATGATTAAAATTAATAGGAAGATGTTTACTTACTTATAATAGTCATCACTGAGATTCATAGCAAGACTTCTGGATAAACAATATTAACTGTGTTAGTTGAATCAGACGGCAGAAGGACACTAATACTATCAAAAGATGTGCACCTAGAAAGTGCCACATAAAGATGCCCATGGCTAAAAACTGGGTTACGCAAGTCAACCCCAACGAACTTTACAGATTGTCCTTGAGATTTATTAATTGTCATGGCGTCCGTTACACGAACTGGAAACTGTCGTCTTGTCATATAAAAAGGTAATTCTGAAGCTGATGGGAACAAAGATATTCTTGGAATAAACACAAAACTGCCGGCTTTATCCCCATTCAAAATTTGAGCTTCAATCACACGGGATGCACATCTAAGAACCATCAGTCGTGTGCCATTACAGAGCCCATCTTTAGGTGCAATATTACGAAGTAAAATAATTGGACAACCAACCTTAAGGTCAAGTTTAAATGGTGGCAAACCAGGTGGATCCAAAGAGTTTATGTACTCGGTCGGATAACGATTTATAATGGCAGGATCAGTTTCTTCAGATTCAGCCAGTTTGTCTGCAGCTAGATACGTAATCTGTTGTCCAGGATAAATTTGTAAAGCAGCAGTATTTATTAAATTAACATCATCATTACTCGCGGAAAGAATTATTCGTTTAGTCAGATACGCCGGAGTCACCACACCCTCAACATCTAGCTGCGGATAAATTCTTAGTAATAATTCTTTTAAATCCTTGCATCGGAATATGTGGGAGGGTAGCTCCACCACTTCATTAGGCTTTGTGTCGACCTATTACATAAATAGAAATTTTTTTAATGTAAGGGTAAATATAGTACAATGGTTATTAAAATCATCAAGTATCTAAATAAATACCTCCAAAATAAAGTTTGCAAAATCTGTATTTTCAACAGATGAATTAGTCAACCGCATATTTTGGTCCAAGATCAAAACTTTTATAGAACACCACAATGCAGATCGTCTCAATGAGGCTCCAACAATTTCTTCTTGAACCCCCTTTGGTATGACTGGCAAGATTTACCGAAAGTCCCCACCAAGAACAACGGTAATACCACCAAATGCTCTGTTGCTATCACAAATATCTCTTAACGATCGATCCACTGACTCAACACAATGGCGATGTTGCATAGGAACCTCATCCCATATTATCAACTTTGTTTTTCTGAATAATTGCGCATGTATAGATTGCTTACTAAAATTAAAAATTGAATTATCATGCACATCTAACGGGATACGAAATGTTGAGTGTGCAGTGCGACCTCCGATAAGTAGCAACGATGCAATACCAGAAGATGCAACGGTGATAACTATATTTCCAAGACTACGTAACATGGTCGATATTTCATTATACAAAAAAGTCTTTCCAGCTCCAGCACCACAGCTCAAAAAATGTAGTACCTCTATTTTCAAAAACAGAAGAAGTAATTGCTGAATAAGCTGCACGTTGTGCATCGTTTAGGCAATCAACATCTTTTAGTGCATCCAACTGTTGCGCTGTATTTATGAGTTCCTGATGTTCATGCAACAGTCTATTGCCAACATTTGCGTTCCACTCTCTCGTAGGAAATGGCATCGGCGGAAAGTCAGCTAGACACTTGCCAGACTCCTCGAGTAATTCATTGATAAGGAATAAACCATAATCTTCAAGTTGACATTGAGTTGGAGTAGAAATTGCAAATAAAGAAGAAATTTTATATTGAAGATCGTCGCAAATATGCACTGAGAATTGATTCCATAATGCAAGTGGGTCGATTGGTGAACATTCGATAAGAATAATACAAAACAATCTTCTTAATTGATATCCCGTTTTCATAATTGAAGCCTCGTAAAGGCATTGTTTCCATTCTGAATCATCTTCAAGCAAACCTCTTGCAACGCACGTTGCTTTGAATGTAGAGTACTCTACATTATTGAATGTGCGTAAATTTTCCCATGATCTTGGTCCTTTAACAACGGTTAGCAACAACCGCAGATAGAAGCGCTCACCAGAGTTGGGAGATGCAAAATACATTCTGCCAATTGCATATCCCGATTTTCTTGGAGTCCATACCTTTGTGGATAAATTCCACACAAACTTTTGTGGGAACTCCTGGTAAGTAAGATCACGTGCTAATTCATGTAATGCACAACATGTAAAAAATTCAGTCAAAGTTGTCTTTTCATTTTCAGCTCTAGACCTTATTGTAGCAGAATCTTCATCTGGATCAAAAATAACACGGTGTTGCCCAGGTAAATGAAGAACCAATCTTTGTACTGACGGAATCTCCTGATGTAAAGGATGCTCAAATATCCGCCAAGCTGCCTCTGGTGGTCCAATATATCTTGCATCAAGGTATTGTTGGATCTCATCTACTGCACCCAGCACCATGGTGGTTCGATCATGACCTTTATAAATGTACTTATGAATGTACTTGAAACATCTTATTCCGGCACAAACTTCGACATTAATATGGCAGTTAAAGCGTATGGAGAGATACTTATTATGTGGAACAACATCTCGATTATCAACCCGATGCCCCCTTACAGTATAGATATGTCCATCATTACGACGACGATATACAGGATATCCGTCACGATCCATTGTTGTCGAATCTGCATAAGTTCTTGGGTACTTCTTAGTGCATTTACCATTTTCCATACATGAAGCATTTGGATTTCGAGCACCGCATGGTCCGTGCACCATACATTTCATAACGGTATCGAATAATTCTTGATCTTGAGTTGGATCAGGAAATTCAGCACAAACAATCTTATCCACTTGATCACATGTATGGATCTTATCTGGACCACAAAGAAAGAAAAGAGCATGCATATGTGGAAGCCCACGTTTCTGAAACTCAATTGTAAAGACATGTGCTACTTTCCTGCCAAATACATTTTTGACATCAATCTCCTTCATCAAAGCCTTTCGTTTTAACTCAAAAACACGTGCAACTAAATCAGGTCGATCGATAGCCTTTTGATTGGGCAGAAGAGCTGAAATTATTTCAGGCCACTTAGGATTTGCAGTCATGGTAAGAAATATATCGGGGTGTTGGTTATACCGTGTGATAGCCATCGAGTCTTGAAAGATTTCGAACATGTGACGTGCACTACCAGTGAAAGATGATGGAAGTATCATGCGTTGGCCAATTTGGTCACCACTTCCATATGCATCAATATCTGCAAGGCCCTGATATAGTTCTGAACGGAGTTTTTGCTGATTAAGTTTGATGAACGTCAAACGATTCTGCTCAGTTGCTGCCCAAGCATCAACTATGAACTCTTGGAACAATTTTCCGGCTCTCAGAATTGAAGAATACTCAGTATGTCTTTCAAACAGACGGTAGCTATAATACTCACACAATGTAAGGCGCCTATGTGAGACTTGATTTTGCAAAGGATCCCATTGCTTCAAATCTGGTTCCCATCCAAGCTGACCATGCGGGAATAATAATACATAATGCAATGGCAAGTATGCAGGATGAGCCTCGTTGATTTGCATTAGTTGATTATTTCCTCGTAGATGTAAAACAATATCTCGCATCTTAGAAGGTCGATGGCCATCTCCAGGTAAAATAATTGCAATTTCATCTACGGTTGGCAGGTTATATCGTCGTCGATCCTTGTTTGAATTATAATGCAGATATACAGGGAGATCATGACCATATGAATCCGCTTGTGTTAAAACAGTATAAGCCTGACGATACAGAGCGATGAATGGATTTATGACTGATAAACAATCTTGAATAATTTTTAATACATCCCGTCTCAAATGAGGATTTCTATGACTTCGTAACTCTGTAGCAGCAGCCGGATCATATATGTATAGTTGGCAATAACTTGCTGTTTGATCCTGTTGTGGCAAAAGTGAGCCTGTTCGATGACGCAATTCTCCATGAATTGTAAACGTTGGTGGACCTCTGCCAGCAATCAATCTTCGATCCAATGAAGCGCCAAGGCTGGTAAATGCATTAGCCGCATTATACTCCCGAGTATATTGTCGAAATGATTTTGATTGGTCACTGTCACCATCATATAAATCTCGAAGTGGTGGAGGGGGTTCAATAAGTGTATCTAATTTTACTTTTCCTTGTAAACAGCAGGTTCCAAAACGATGTGTTGTCAAAGTTGAAGTCGACAACTGTTCATCCAACCAATGTAAGGCAGAGCAATGAGGACATGGAATGTTCATTGATCCAAGATTATGCCGAACAAAATCCACCTGCGTTGGCGGACCAACTCTATGTTGAGTTGGCCTGCGTTGGCGGACCAACGCTGGAGAAGCTGTTGATACAGGCTGTATTTGAGGCATATTATGTATGGTGGTAGGAGTCATATATCGAGATATGTTCCGTTGCTCTTGTTCTCGTTCTCTCCTTCTACGTTGAGATAAAGACCTATACAAATTTAAACCAAAACTAAATACAATTAAATTAAATTTAGGTATCATGGCGTGGATAATTAAGTGGATAATAACCTGTCAACTGGTTCAATATCTTGTTCACAAATTGCATCATTGCATGAGCCCGAGCACCCAGCTTCTTGTTCAGTTGGAGAGGTTGTTACTTGAGGTATATCAAGTATACTATTTGGAGTCATATGTTGTTGAGATATGTTTCTTTGTTCTTTTTCTCGTTCTCTTCTTCTACGTTGAGCTAAGGACCTATACAAAATTAAATCCAAAACTAAATAGAATTAAATTACATTACTTAGATTAGATATTATGTACAGTCATATAAATAATAACCTGGTAGATGGTTCAGCTTCATGTTCAGAAATCATATCAATGTGAGTCCTTTCATTTTGCCATCGTCGCAATGCTGCAAGGCGACGATGATTCGGTGGTGAAGAGCCAAACGTAGGTTCAGTAAGAGTTCTATGTTGGGCTTGTCTCTTCCGTGATGCTGATATTCTTCGTGATAAGTCACCATCAACAGAATCCTAGATTGATTGTGTAGTATAAGTTTGATTGATGATGGTAAATCAAGTATCTATTATAAATTTGGTTCCAGTAACAAATTCCATACCGGTTGCATGTTGATGTGAAGCAAATGAGAGTGCTAAAAGATGTAAGCTCGACCTACAACTAAATCATTTAAAATAAATGTTAAAAATATTATTCCCAATAATATTAAACAAATATGTATGCAAGATAGCCATTTCAACGGCCATGTACCAGACAAAGTTGGAAAAAATTTGAAGAAATTTGTGCATATATTGAACGGGAAATCAAAAAACTCCACACACATAATGCAAGGACCGCTTGCAATGCCAAAGGAGAGAGATGTGTGTGTGTAAAAGGGGGAAAATATTTGGATCGAGATCTCAATCCAGGTCGGCTTGCATGGTGGTAGATGACGTCGCCGTCGCCAGGTGGTAGATGACGTCGCCGCCGCCAGATGGTAGATGACGTCGTCGTCGAGCTTTGATCAAAAAGGGTTCAAGTCAAAGGTTGGGTATCTCTAAAGGTATATTGATCGATTAAGATTATGGGTAAAAGTGTAAAATTCTGAGGAGCTATATAATATGTTGCGGTTGTGATTGTTCGTGGCTAGTGCTAAAATTAAAAATGTTTACTCTAAAATCAAGAGGTTAATTATTATGTTAAAATCAAGAGGTTAATCAATCAAGAGTTTTTGAACTACATATGAATCCTATTGAGAGGAAGGCTCGAAGAGTCCAAAAAGGACAACTGTTTTTAGTAGGTTCTAATGTCAATGTTTTTTGGGAGCAGACGGCAGGCCAAAGACATGTAGATTTTACATGAAGTGCCCTACATCAAAAAGCTACATGCCAAAATTGAAGGCGCCCGGGCCGAAGCAAAAACAATTATGTACTCTAACTCTACACAATTCTTTTCACAACACTAACCTGCACTTAAGAACATATATGCTAATATTTTTAATGCCTTAATAAATGTTAAAGCACTGGTTAAAAAGCATGTTCTCAAATGCCTTAGTATTTTTAAGGCATTTTTAACAGATAGGCGTTTTTAACAGAGATTCCTTGACTCCCAGTTAGTTTCTAAATCCTCAACAAATTAAATAAACCAGATGTTTATTTAAATCACAAAAGGATATTAAAACAATTATCAGCTTCATTAATTTTAGTTTTAATGGGCATCTCAACAGAGCAACTGTCATATTCGCAGTAAAAAAACAATCTAAATCACAAAAGGATATTATTGCATCAGCATGAACCAGATGTTTAGAAACAAAGAAATGGAAAATAGAAAGCCATAAATTAACATGAAATTTAGTTCTTTTGCAAATTTATATGATACAGGTAAATTAACCTGATAAAGCAATTATCAGACATTAAGTCAATATGGAAAAAGAGATTACTTAAGGATGTTACTGCATCAGAAATAAAGAAATGGAATAACCCAATTATGAGCTTTGTATGCAACTATCATCTATAAAGAAATGGAATCCTAATCCTCAACAATTTATGTTATGCCAGAATATGTTATATTGAATTTATCAATATAACTGTCAATTCTAGGATATGAGAAGACTATATTTATCAATATAACTATTTTTTCTTCCTAGCATTTTTGCACGGTGTGGAGGAGGCACGCTTCACCTTTGGGTGTATTTCAAACCTTTGCTTTAGAAGGTTCAGGACATGAAATTTAAAATTCTTCAATCCTAGCCAGTACACTGAAAATTGATCCTAATTGACAAACTTTCAAACCTAGTATCTGACTGATGGTTACGAAGAAATTATTAAATTCTAATTGATACTCACTTCTATCTATGTACTTGGTATATGTTGTCCCCAAAGCACTAATGCATAAGAAATTGACATTCTGTTAGCTATGGGTCTTGGTCCTTTGTGACATAAAGCAGAATATGTGCAATTATGCCAGTAATGAAAATAAGAAATTTTTTTGAGTAATGAAAATTTTGAATGCCAAACATTCAATTGTGACATAAGAATTTTTTTCCATAGCTAACAGAATATGTTGTCCCTCAATTATTACTCAACATTGAGGAATAGCTAACCGTATTAGCACCCAACCAATTTTTTCCATTACATCAAAATAAACCAATTTTTCCATAAATTGAAAAGGGATAATTTTCAGCTGATACGTCAGAATGGAATTGTCCCTAAAGCACTAATGCATAAGAAATTGACATTCTGTTAGCTATGGGTCTTGGTCCTTTGTGACATAAAGCAGCACCCACCCAATTTTTTATATTACATCAAAATAAACCAATTTTTCCATAAATTGAAAAGGGATAATTTTCAGCTGATACATCAGAATGGAATGTTGTTTTGAAAAGGGATAATTATCAAAAAAATGGAATGATCCCACAATGTTTTCTGTTTACAGAAATGAAATTTTTTTGAGTAATGAAAATTGAAGACTCTTGCCTCTTGCCAACCAATTTCAAACCAACCTCTTGGAATAATTGCACATATTCTGGCATAAAGGATGAATAAAGATGTGTAGACACATGTGAGTATGTATATGTAGGCACATGTGAGTATGTATATGTAGGATACATGCATGCCCAATTAACCTGGATTTATGTCCCAGTCTTTAATTCTGAAACCTCAATTCTGAAACATTTTTTTATCTAGGATATGAGAAGACTATATTTGGGTGTATTTCAAACCTTTGGGTGTATTTCAAACCTCAATTCTTCCTAGCATTTTTGCACGGTGTGGAGGGGGCACGCTTCACCTTTGGGTGTATTTCAAACCTTTGCTTTAGAAGGTTCAGGACATGAAATTTAAACTTCTTCAATCCTAGCCAGTACACTGAAAATTGATCCTAATTGACAAACTTTCTAACCTAGTATCTGACTGATGGTTACCAAGAAATTATTAAATTCTAATTGATACTCACTTCTATCTATGTACTTGGTATATGTTGTCCCTAAAGCACTAATGCATAAGAAATTGACATTCTGTTAGCTATGGGTCTTGGAAATTGAAGAATGCCTCTTGCAGAATGAAAATTGACATTTTGTGACATAAAGCAGAATATGTGCAATTATGCCAGTAATGAAAATAAGAAATTTTTTTGAGTAATGAAAATTTTGAATGCCAAACATTCAATTGTGACATAAGAAATTGTGACATAAGAAATTGAAGAATCAATGAAATTTTTTTGAGTAATGAAAATTGAAGAATGCCTCTTGCCTCTTGCTGCGAGATGCTTCTTGCCTCTTCCTTCTCCAAGGGCTCAGGCGAGAAGAATGCCAAGGCGAGAAGACTCCAAATTCCTGAAATTTACTGAAATTTATAAGGAAACTGAAATTTCAAGCTACTTTATTATAAGGAAGCTGAAATTTACTGAAATTTAAGGAAACTCAAGCTACTTTAAACTGAAATTTGCGTACCCTCTTGATCAGGCGATGAAAGAAGTTAGCTCAGGCGAGAAGCTCTTCCCTGCGAGATGAATTGAAGCTCTTCAAAAATGGTGAAATGAGGTTTGAAATGAAAAGAGCTCAGATGCCCTCTTGCCTGCGAGATGCCCCTCTTGCCTGCGAGATGAAGCGCGACCCCTCGAGATGAAGCGCGACCCCGTTGATTGAGAATGAACTGGCGAGAGTTCTATTTTGAGCTCTTCAAAAATGGTGAAATGAGGTTTGAAATGAAAAGAGCTCAGATCCTTGCCTGCGAGATGCCCCTCTTGCCTGCGAGATGAAGCCCCTCTTGCCTGCGAGATGAAGCGCGTCCCCTCTTGCCTGCGAGATGAAGCGTGTCCCCTGTTGCCTACGAGATGAAGCGCGTCCCCTGTTACCTGCGAGATGAAGCGCGACCACGTTGATTGAGAATGAACTGGCGAGAGGTCTATTTTGGGGATGAACTGGCGGAGCGACGCCTCGTTCCACGTTCCCCATCTTATCTTGGGGAAGAGCAAGAGACGCCTCGTCCCCCGCGAGAGTTCTATTTTGGGGATCTTTGCTCTTCCCCAGAAAGCTTTTGTAAATTTTAAAAATCCCCATGCGAGAGAAAGCGTGCTGATGTCTTTATCCAAAAAAAGTGGGACCCACAAATATCAAAAGTATGTTTAAAGTTTAATCCCAACCGTTCATCCCCCAACAATTAATCCTGGCCGTCTTTCTATCAACCAGTTTGTCCTAGTCAGCTTGTCCTAGTCAGCCCTAGAATTCAAAAATCGTTGTCAAATGTATAATAGATGCTAATGCTTAAATACACAGATGATATATAAGATGTCAGTGGGTGCATTTCTTATAAAATAAGTTAGTACTAAATGGAGACATTAATGTTTTAGTCCAAACAGAAGGTTAATGGAATGGACTTTTTTTTGAATTTTTAATCCACACAGATTTACAAACCGGATATAAATTATTATTAGCCAGACCTTACATATGTTAGAGAAATCATTACTAGAAGCATGTTATATGTTGGTTTAATGTTATGAAATGGACAACATCCTCGGCTAGAGAACCTAATAGAATGAATATTTTTCTAAATACGTTGGAGTAAACCTAATTCAGGAATGTATTCGATCAACAGAGAACCAGTCGTTCCATGACGTAACGCCTGTCGAGACAAACCCACGACAATCGATATCACCGAAAACAGGCAAGTGGTGCTTGCCAGCTTTCTGTTTAGGCCACGTCTTAGGCCATTTTGTACAGTAGTGTAAAAGAGACTAGGCAGTGAAATGATAGCTGCCTAGACGACACTTTTAGATCTGGCTTGACAACGAAGCCAGATTCGTCACCTTTATCATGCTCGCATTCATACTACAATGCCATGTTTAATTTCAGTTAACGGTACGCAAATTATCTGTTCATTTCCATGTCATTACATGCATCTAATGTTCATCGTAATTGAGTAGCACATGCTACACCTATTGTAATGATTGAGGCTAAGCACCTACTTTTGCAGGCATAACCCTATGCCAAAAACACTTCCTGGCTCGTGATCCAGAAGCGAGCTCATGTACTTGGGAAACCCTGGCTCGATACACGTGGAGGGGTAGGGTTAAGCTGCCACGCAGCATAGAAGGATGCCTGATCCGCTCCTTCAGCTGTAAGGGTAAAACTCGGTGCACAATGTGATAGGATAGTGATCGTGATTGTAAATTAATGATCTCGTAATGCATGTCATCATGTCATCTTTAAATGTTGCATCCTTAAATGTCATTTCAAATTATTGCATTATTTTAGAACTGCTAGTCATCTTCTGTTATTTGTATCCTTGCACAAAAGCTCTCCGCTTCTTTTGGGAGACTTTTGCTGACATGTGCCCTTTTCTCTTTGGGTCTGATATGTCATGTTCTGAGTTAGAGTTACCAGCTGGGGACGAGCAGTTCGTGGACATTGAGTTCGAGGCACCTGCTGAGACCGAGTACGAGGACACTGGTGACCAGTCCTAGACTCACCTGGGTCTTCTTAGTTGTCATACTTTTAGTTGTTGCAGTTAGTTTTCGGTGTGTAGCACCAGACCTTCTTTACTCTTGTTTCGGCCATGTTTTAGGCCTTTTTGTTCAGACTATACTTTTGTGACTTTTCTGCGATGTTGAATAATGCGTTGGATGTTTTTGAGCTGGTGGATGTTTCTTTATCTGCTATGTTATTATTGTTGTTGTTTCTCGCAATGCAAAGGACCTGCAAATCATTTGAAATTTTTATAGACGCTTATCAGACGGCAGCTTCTCGGCTCCACGTCTGAGCGGGCCTACCCACGTCTTGTCTTCCATTTTAGGGAAGCGGGGCGTGACAAATATATCCTATTTTCCATAACTCAAGGAGATTATGAAACAATTTCAGCTTCTAAATCACAAAATCTCTCACATATGGGTGCACACATGTGAGAATATTTTGATATACTTCACTTTCAGAGGGTGCAATATTCAATAAATATATGATGAATTTGGAAAACACATCAATCGGCAATTGAAAGTTTAAACCAAGCATGAGTAACAGATGGCCGAAAACTGTACTAAAGTTGAAAGATTTACAACAATCTTTGCCATATTTTGCAGGGGTGATGATTGTAATGCTCTCATCCTCAAGACAACCAATAGAGTTCATACCACTTATTGGCCCGTCAAGAAAGGCCTCACTCAGCAGTATACCCCAATATTTACTCAATGTAGTGTATGTTTCAGTTTCGGAAACAACAACAATTTTTTTGCAGTTCAGTTTCAGTTCAGCAATATACCAATAGATTTCAATTTTTTTTTGCAGAATTTGGAGACCTTTTGGATAATGTAACAAACATCACTCAAATTCATTCACCAATTTGACTCTTTACATTAACGAACAACATCCTATTTCTCTTTAAGAAAATGTAAACTGCAAACTAACCTAGCAAATGCACACACAAATTATAGAAAGTGGGTCCTCAAATTTTCAACCAAATTTAATAAAAAATATTCAAAAACTTTCTTCATCAAGCATAAACTTGACACCCTCACATCCATAAATCTATCGAGGATGTACTAAATGCAAGCATTCGGTAGTTCCAAGCTACTTACAACCCAGTTCATCAAAATAAGCCAATTCCAAGCTGTGCATAGCATCTTTCACGTACTGATACAATAACATAGTTAAGCAAAATCAAAAACATTTTTGGGAGAGGAAAAATCAAAACTAATGTAACATGAAATCTTGTCTTGCTATTAGTATTGATGCTTGCACTGCCTGTATGTGTAGATTCAGAATGCAGAAGTAAGCCCATTTTGTTCAATTTCAGAGATTCAAACTCAGATATTTTGTTCAATAAACACCTTATACTATCAGTTTAAGGATAGCTCATAGATAACAGTTCCATTAATTTAACCTAACAATAATTAACGATAAAACCTATCACATAAGAAAATTCAAAAAAATCCAAAGCAACCACTTGAAAATTGAACAAACCCAAGCCACACCAAGCCACACCAAATTATGACATAAATAAATAAATAAAAGCTCAGAGTCAGAATTTTTAAAAATACACAGATTTTTATTTATTGAGCAGAAATTACGATACAGTCCTTACTGATGAATCCAGAAATTAAGAAACAGTGATAATTTGTATACGTGGAAGTTGCTCATGTCCATCAATATAAAGTTTTCAGGTCATTTTAGGTTCTGAAGTATATTGATTTTTATTAGGCCAGATTGAGTTTTCCCTTCTAGCATATATAGAAAATTAATATACTTAATTTGAGGCGACTAATGCTCATACTTGATGTAGCCAAATACTATAATGAATCAGATACATGAATGTAGTGCAAGGAAACAGGAACATGAACAACACAATTCAAGTTTGATTTAACAAAACATCTTAAGCAGTAAGTTAAGAACAACTTTTCAGAAACATAATGCATTGTTACACAATTTTTTTGAATGATAATGAAATGACCCCCAAAAAAACTTCCCCACATTTCTCAAAGATTATAGGCTACAAAGAAATTGGTTAATAGATTTTATTTGAATAGATGCAGAAAACTAAAGAAATCAAATTCAAAAAAATGCCTTCACACATACCCGTCATATGGATAGACTGCCATTCTGATAATTTCCCAATTGAAATCTAGTTGTTATTTTTAGCAGTTGTACAAACATTTGGTGTGCAAAAATAGCGTATGGGGAGTGGAAATTGAGCCAAAACAAAGCAGTCATCTTTCCTTTATTCAAACTCTCTGACCAATTAATCCTTATTTGTTTGATTTCAAATCACCTTATTTTGCTCTCTTAAACAGCTCCTACCAAGAGAAGCAAGCAAGTCAAGCTGAATTTTGAGAAGCAAAATCCTACAACAATTAATCGGGGTTTCGACACAATGGGCAAACAATTGAAAGAAGGCCAGGAAGCATTGACATTCTTAGTTTGGTTGCCTCAGGTCGACGTAATTTCCATTATGAGATTTGGATGAACTTTTGTTTTCTGTTTCCAAAATGAATTTTGCATAGAAATTGAACCCGTAGATTCTTTTTGGAATACAATTTTGCCATTGTTCACAGCAAGAAAAACACAATTTTGGGTAGCATCTTCGAAAAATACTTTGCAATTGAGGTGGATGAATACCTATCAAATTAGTTAGACAATTTAAACCTTATGAATTAAAACAGAGAGGTGAAAACCCCCCAAAAGTGGTTATTTAACAAAAAATTTCTTACCTAATGCCACGGTAATTCTTATGGATCCCCATAATGATATTGTTTGCTTCGTAAAAGCGCGCCTCTCGAACCAATATCTTTCTAATTGAATAACCACGACACAATTTCAGCTTCAAATTAAACTAAAACCAACACAGACAAAACAACCCTTTACCAAAATTATCAACACAAAACATCCAAAATGCAAACTTTAATTTTGAAAAAAAAAAATACAAACTTGTTTCAGATTGCAGAATCCAAACCTGGAAGATAAAGAGCAAACCTGAACGATAACAAACGATCACCCTCCAAAGATCAGAGCATACCCATCAAATATCAGAACTTTACAATAGATCGGATCTTACCCTTCATAACCCCATCCCATACTTTCCCTTTCTCATTTTCAGAAACCTTGGAAAAAAACAGAATTCGTAGCTTTTTTTGGAGATCCAGAAATTGAAACATACAATTATGCAATGATAAACTTCAATAATCAAGAAACCTACAATCAAGCCAAGAATATGATACCAAAAACCCGTATGTGTCGGTTCAAGAGATTAAGGCGAACAGAGATATATAACCTAGAAGACTTATCGGCTACTTTTCCCTTTATATTTCACCATATAGATCATTTTTCCCCGTATAAATCATATTTCCTCGTATATAAAAAAATCCATCATCCCCTAAAAAGAGTAATATGCACAAAAATTCTGTTTCAAAAAGTAAAATACAAAAGTAGCTCAAATTAGCTCTATTTCAAATTTTTGTATGGACATGGTGTGAAGCATAAGAGAGATTTTTGTATGGACAGGGTAATATGAAACAGATAAAATTTCCTTTGGCTGCATTTAAACGGCAATCAAAATAAATTAGAACATCAATTTTAGAAATTTAACATCATTTTAGAATAGCAAAGAATAAAATTTGAAAGCAAGCAAGCAAATATTTGACAGCAAGCAAAAATTGAATCAGTATACTACTGAATGCATTTAGTATAATATTGAACCAGTAATTGTTTAAGTGGATTACTCATGTGATTTCTGTTTTTCCCCACAACTGGGGACAGAACAGTAGAATCATCCTGATATTTTGCACCTTCTGTAATCAGAGAACTTGTTTAACATATTTAACACACACATGCAGAATTTTAGAAACATGATTTTGCAAACCAGAGAACTTTAGGAACCAAACCGGAACAACATGAGCTCTAGCAATATCACAGGCAGATTTGGATGCAAAATCACATTTATGTACTTCATTTAGCATCATTGTCAAGCTGGACTGCAGAAATTTCTCTGCCTAGTTTGTTTAGAAATTTCTCTAGTTTTGAAAAAAAAATCCATCAAAATTTTTCTTATTCATTGTCTTGTTTAAAATACACAAAAATATTTTAAAATTAGCACAAAGAATATTTGCCTAGAAAAATTAGAAAATTAGAAACTTGGGGCCGACCGCTCTCCTAACAAATGCTCCACCATCCTGTTAACACTAAAGAAGAGTTGCATATCAAAGATCAAGAACATGCACTCAAAGTAACCAAATCCACCATCCTGTTAACCACAAAGTAACCAAATTTAACAAATTAGCACTATGGGCTCTTAAGCTACAACCCATAAAAAAATCAGAACACATATGGGAAATAGCTATTTAGGATCATACCCAGAAATCAAAATCTCATTTTGACCTATAAAGTCCATGAATTAAAGGTCGCACCTTTGGCCTGATGCACCTGAACTATTACATATAAGCTCCTTCCTTAATCAGCGATGATGTACAACTGGAGGGTCCTGCTATTCTTCAGCAGCTTGTTCATCATCATCTTCTTGATTTAGATGATGAGTACCAGCTGATGGGCCTTCTGCAATTGAGACCAGCGGAAAATTAAAACAGTTACCTTTCTTGATCTTCTTGGTCCGTGACAGACTGATCCTCTCTTGCTGCGGCTCGAATCTTGCATCATCATCATCTCATTTTGGATCCAAAATCAGAATCAGAGAGATAGGTGAGGATCGACTCCATTAAGGCCAGAGGCAACAGGCGAGAGGTCTTTGGATCCAAAATCAGAACTCAGAGAGCCAGGGTGAGGAGACTCCATTAGGGCCGGAGGCAAGAGGCGAGAGTTCTGATGGCTCCATCGAGATATATTTTTTAAAGGGTTTGGTTTTCTCCACAATGGTTTGATTTGGTTTTTGTGTGAAGGAATATGATAATTTTTCAAAAAAAGGTACAAAACTTTCGTTTCCCCCCCCATTTTGTTTCTCCCAACAAATTTCCCCCCAAGTTTCAAAGCTTTTGTTCCCCCCAAACTCAATTTCTCTTGTCTTAATCCCAATTTCTCAAATCTTATACAATTTCTCTTATCCATTTTTATTGATAACAACCCTCAAATGTAACCAATTTCTCAAATCTTATCCATTTTCTCTTAACCAATTTATCTTATATACAACAACTCTTATCCAATATACATACATACATACATACATACATACATACATACATACATAAATATATGGATAAATGGAGGTCGGGGAGCCTAAGAGGGAGTCCCTCCTTGGTAGTTGATGTGGCTCCATCTGGTCCCTCCATCAAGGCATCAGATTCTGGTTAATTGGTAAAGGGGAAAACCGTCAATTGTTGCACATTTTTGTAAAAAGACCACTTCTTTGGTTGCTCACAGCGTCCCCATGCACCTCTCTCTCCTCGTCATTCGTTCCACAGTTGGAGAGAAAAACGCCCGCCAAAAAAAGCTCGGTCTTCTGCTCTCCCTCTCCGGCTCCCAACCCAACTCATCGAGATCCAAAGCAAAAACGCTGATCTCCACCACTCCCCCTCCCACCCTCGAAGGGGATTCAATCAATGTGTCATGAGTATAGCTTGTTTCAGTCTCAGTTTCGAATTTGTCATATTCTTCTATGTGAGCTGCATCTCATCTTCTCTATGCAGCCTTTCCACTTGAAAGCTTGTCCTACTTAATTTTGATGTTGGAAAAGTTTGATTTTTTTAAAGAAGATGGAAAACTTGATGTTTTTAAAAGGTAATGTGCTGCATACTCTAATTAGCAGAAGCACTCGGTTTTCCATTGCCTGAAGAGGCCTAGGCATTGGCTGGCTTTTGAATTTTTCCAGTTGTGCGCGGTGAGCAATTTTGCACCATAGAGCCAAAATTTCTCACCGCCCACAACTGGCAAAAAAATTGCTTGTAGAGCAAAATTGAACATCGTGCACAACTGGCAAAATTTTTGCCAGTTGTGCGCGACGAGTAAAAAAAATTTTGTGAGCAAAATTGCTCATCGCGCACAACTGGCAAAAATTTTACCAGTTGTGCATGGTGAGCAATTTTGCACCACGGATCCAAAATTGATCACCGCGAACAACTGGCAAAAATTTTGCCAGTTGTGCGCGGTGAGCAATTTTGGATCTGTGGTGCAAAATTGCTCACCGCACACAATTGGCAAAAAATTTTCCAGTTGTGCACGGTGAGAAAATAAATTTTTGTGAACAAAATTGCTCATAGCGCACAACTGGCAAAAAATTTCCTAGTTAAAAAATTCTGTGAGCAAAATTGCTCATAGCGCACAACGTGCCAACTCGTACCCAATTTGTTAAAAAATATTTGTTACAAAATTTAAGTACAACATTTTTGCCAGTTGTGCGCGGTGAGCAATTTTGGATCTGTGGTGCAAAATTGCTCACCGTGCACAACTGGTAAAATTTTTGCCAGTTGTGCGCGATGAGCAATTTTGCTCACAGAATTTTTTTTACTCATCGCACACAACTGGCAAAAAATTTGCCAGTTGTGAACGATGTTCAATTTTGCTCTACAAGCAATTTTTTTGCCAGTTGTGCGCGGTGAGAAATTTTGGCTTTATGGTGCAAAATTGCTCACCGTGCACAACTGGAAAAATTCAGAAGCCATCCAATGCCTAGGCCTCTTCAGGCAAGGGAAAACAGAGTGCTTCTGCTAATTAGAGTATGCGGCATATTACCTTTTAAAAATATCAAGTTTTCCCTCTTCTTTGTAAAAATCAAACTTTCCTAACATCAAAATTAAGTAGGACAAGCTTTCAAGTGGAAAGGCTGCATAGAGAAGATGAGATGCAGCTCACATACAAGAATAGGACAAATTCGAAACTGAGATTGAAACAAGCTATACTCATAACACATTGATTGAAACCCCTTCGAGGGTAGGAGGGGGAGTGGTGGAGATCAGCGTTTTTGCGTTGGATCACGATGAGCTAGGTTGCGAGCCGGAGAGGGAGAGCAGGAGACCAAGCTTTTTTTTGCGGACGTTTTTCTCTCCAGCTGTGGAACGAATGACGAGGAGAGAGAGAGGTGCATGGGGACGCTGCGAGCAACCAAAGAAGGGGCCTTTTTACAAAATTGTGCAACAATTGACATTTTGCCCCTTTACCAATTAACCAGAATCTAATACCTTGATGGAGGGACCAGATGGAGCCACATCAATTACCAAGAAGGGACTCCCTCCTAGACTCACTGACCTCCATTTATCCTATATATCACACACATATCAAATATGAAGGGGCACTGTTCACCCCTTCATTTGAGATTCACACCCTAAATTACAATTTTGCCTCTCTATTTAATTAAGAATGATTAGTTAAACGTTTAATATCTTTCATTTCACATAAGCAAATTTAATAATTTTAGTACCATTGGAAAGATCATCATAATACCTATAATATGCGACCAATATTGAATATTTTTCAAGTATTAAGTTGTTTTGTTGATGATGAGATCATCTGTATAAATATTAATATTATTTTTACGGACAAATATTAATATTTAATATTTTTCACTAAAATTATTATAGTTATAAAAGAACAATAATTTTATATTATTTTTAAATTTCTTTAATAAATAAATAAGTTATTAGATTAACTCATTTTCAAGAATAATATTTTATTACTATGTAAAGATAACTAAATATGATCAAATAAGATTTGAAGTGGATGGTTGCAGTTGCTCATTCTTCAAAATGGAATCTTTGAGGAATATCCGATTTTGAAGGAGCTTTTTTGAAGGGGATGGTTGGAGATGCTCTTTTAGAGCATTTCCAACCGTGCTTCATTTCTTCATTTTGAAGCACGGTAGAGCTCCAACCCGGCTTCATTTTGAAAACAAATTTGAAGGGGATGAATAGTGCCCCTTTAAATATGAAGGGGTACTATTCACCCCTTCATATTAGAATCTCTTGATAGATGACCAATTTGCCATGTTTTAAATTAATTATGATTACTTAAAAGTATAATATGTTACAAACCATATCATTAAATTTAATAATTTTAGTGCTACTGGAAAGATTGCGATAATACATATAATTTGTAACGACATGTTTTCTTCAACACAACTATTTACGTATTTGACCTATTTTCATTTTTTTAACTATTTTATAATGGTTCGTCAAGAGTTTTATGATTTCAAAAATTTCTTATAAAAATATTTTGAAGTATCAGACTAGTTATAAAGTATCTTAGTAAGTTCGGGTTTTATCAAATACCTATAAATAATCTGATAAAAATTCATTTTCAATTACTACTGTTTTGGATTAATGAATTTATTTTCTATACAAACATCATCAAAACGATTTCAAACTTCTACAGTGTCATTCTATGATCATTTAGGGCTCCCCTTATTAATTTCGTAATTTTTTGAAGTCAAATCAATAGAGAACACGCAAACCTGCTTACTAAATGTTTTGGCCTAAAACTAGTATCTCTGTAGCTCAAACCCCAAAATGGATCTCGTATTCACTATCAACGCGACGATATGAACCCGTTGGTATGTTTTCGTAATTTTTCAGACACGTTTAATAGTAGGGGCAAAATCGTAATTTCGTTACAAATTTTTACCATTACCTTCACTAATTACACTTAGTAATTTCATCTTAATTACCATTCTAACTATTCTAGTTACCCCTTAATTACCCTCACCTAACCCTTAAAACACTTAACACGTTTTAGTTTTTTTTCCACACTTAGTCTAAAGTTTCTCACCAGCCTAATTAATTTTTTTGACTAAGAATTAAATACTAACCTAATTTTTAATTAATATAATTACCTACATAACCCTATATAACCCTCAGATAATCCCTCCCCCTCACAACTTATAACCCAGACACCCATCTCTTTTCTCTCGTTCAACAAACCCAGCCCAAGCTTCTTCGTATAAACCTAAACTAAACCCTTACACACACACACACACACACACACACACACAGGGTCGATCTCTCACTCTATCCCTCTTCCTCAATCACCCAGACCCAAGCACCTCTCTCGTTCGAAAGCCCAACTCCCCAGAGCAAACCCAGGTTGACCACACCCCGCTTTTTTTGTTCGAAGCCTCAACTCACGCCTACCTCTCACCCTCTCCATTCGCACACAGCACCCCACGCTCAGACACCCACGAGTGCCGCTTCCGCCGTCTGCACACCACCCCAAGCCTTGCTTGAGACCCAGCCGCCCTCGACCCCACGAGCTCCGACACCGAAGCTCAGATCACCTCCCCCTCTCCCCTATCTCGCCCTCAACTCTCCCCATGGCCTCGACCACCGTCATACACTGCTTGGAGCGGCCCGCAGCAGCGCCAACGCCCCCACACTCGAAAGTCTCCGTCGACGACAACACGAACGCAAGGAGCCCCCTTCCCTCGCGTCTCCGACCATCACCAGCAGCAGTGAAGCCCTCCGCTGCTATCAAACGCCACGCCCAAGCTACCGGACCGCCGCCCAACGCCTCCGTAAGTCGCCGCCCGCTCGCCTCAACCCACCGCCACAGCAGCACCCTCGAGAGCGCCGCCCCAGCCTTCGCCGAGCTCTCCCTCCGTCCGAAGGCGAACCCCAAGCCTTGCTTTGTCGTGCCTCCGCTGTCGTCAACCTCCCCTCGCCACAGTCCGCCTACGACGCCTCCAGTCGCCGCCTCCCTCCGACCCAAGCTTCGCCGCCGGCGAAGCCCCGTGCATTCGACGCCCCCGCTGCATGCGTACGTGAGGGGTGAAGGTGAGTGTTTTAAAGAAACGTATAATTATTATATATGTATCCGTATATACTAGTAAACACTCGTATATATATATTTAAAAATGGATTTATTGGTTTTAAATTAATCGTAAATCATATAGGGATCCGAAAAATATGAGACTAGCTCCAGAAAATCAGAAATAACATTCTGGATTCAATGGTACTAGTTTCATCTCAATCAGACACTTAGTTTTTTCAGAATAAATTTTTAACCCTAAAAGTTAAATACATTGTTTTCGTTCAAAAATCCGCAACTTCTTATTTTCAGGTAAACTGATACGTAATAAAAATATATGTTATAGCAGTCTTCGAGACGGTCGTTTTAACTTCTTGCTTGAACATTTCCAACTAGTATTGCAACCAGAATAAATCATTGAAGGTATACGTTACTTAAGTGAAATTGGTTTTTAAAGGGATTGTTGAGTTTCTGAAAATTATAAAAATTACTATAAGCTTCAGAAAAATATTTCCTCATGTACTAAAATTATTTTCATCATATCTAGCCTATAGAAAAATTTAAAACATTTTTCAACACCGTTTCAGGCAGTTATAAAAATCAAAACGACCAATTAATTAGATAGAAATTAGTGTAGCCATTAACAGATAATTTCTTGTGTTTGCAGGTATCAATCCTCGCACCCTAGCTCTAACCTCGTCTTACCACGACGATCTTGATAGAGTACGTCACAAAGAATTCTAACTTTAGAAATTTAGCTAGTGTATTTTATAGAATTACTGCATGCTCGAAGCATGGATCGGTATCATAGTTGTTGGACTTCAAAACATTGCTCAGGACTGATATTCTATGTTGAGGCTTCTGCCTAGACTTTTCAACAAGCTATTTGAAGTGTTGTTAATGTCTTAGAACATCTCTGGAGTGAAATTATTGTGCATAACTCTATTGGTATGTAAGTCGGTCTTTCACAACCGTCATTAGCATATTTGTCATTGGAACAACGAATTGACATATATTATACATTTGACAGTGTTTTTTGAATCCTAGGGCTGACTAGGATAAGATGACTAGGACAAATAGGTTAATAGAAAGATGGCCAGGATTTAATCTTGGAAGATGAACGGTTGGGATAAAACTTTGAGATGAAGGTTAGATTTTCTTGGAGATTTGTGGGTCCATTTGGGTCCCATTTAATTAAAATTTATTACCTGTTTGCTTGCGTGACATGGGGGATAGCAAGAGGTTTTTTGGGTAGAGTAAGAGGCTTTTTGGGGAAGAGGAACATTCATTTTCGAAAGCTTTCCCCAAGAGAGCAGCAAGGCGCAATGATGCATCGTTTCCTGATCTTCCCCTATCGCAAGGCGCAAGGAACATCACGAAGGTGCTAGCAAAAGAAGATCACATCATTCCCCAGCATTTTTGTCTTCTTCTCTTTTTTCCTTTTATTTTTTGTATTTAGTTTGTTAGTTTTAGAAAAATTAGTTCTCCTCGAAACCCCAGCAGTGTTTGCCCTCTTTTGACCAGTATCTGCTCATTTTCACGAAGGCAAGCTGCCAAAAAGTCACGAAGGCAAGCTACCGAAAGTCGAGGTATTCTACCAATATCTTCTCATTTTCACCAATTTTTCGAATTTTCACATTTTGATCAAACTCTTTTGACTCTTTTTTCCGTACGGATTCAAAACCTTTTCTTCCTCTTAAAAAACTGATCTTTATCATTGAATTTCATTATTACAGATGATTTGATGGTGTTAGGGCTGATGACGCCTTCTCATCTGCGGCGTTCCCTTGCGCTCTGCGGCATTCATTTGAGATCGATTGGATGGGAGTGCCTGATCGGATCTATAACGACGGTCGCCTTTGATCCGAAAGCCAAGAGGGTGTCTGTGACATTGACGGAGGGTCTCAAATGGACGAGAACCATGAAGATGTCAAAGAAAAAATTGGATCTGGGCACACACACACACACATAGAGAGAGAAGCAGAAGAAACGCCGGTAAATATTATGTGGTTTGTGGAGCTAAATTTTTAAGGTAAATATTCTGTGGTTTTTGGAGCAATAATATTTACTGTTTACTACTGTTTTCTTGGATCGATATGTATTTCTTTTTGTGGTTGGTTTTGTTTTTAAATTTTTGGTTGGTTCAAAAGAGATTTGTTGCAAGAGAGATTTGTTTTTTATACTGTTGGTTTAGTTTTTTCTACTGTTGGTTTGCTACCAAAGCGTAATGTAATATTTTCTCAAGCTTGCCAAATTATTATGTAACTTAGATTTACAAAGAATTAAGAAAAGATTAAAAATGAATGCAAAACATAGTTTTATATATTGGAACAATGCAAAAAAAACTTAACATATAGTAAAACAGTGTATGCAATCATGAGCAAAGTTATATGCACCATATGCAATCTTAAAGTACCAATTAATGTGCTAGCATGTTTTACACAATCACATTTAATGAGCTGGACTGGTTGCTTACTTATTTAATGGAATGCTACATTCTATCATCACATCAGAGTGGTGCAGCGGAAGCGTGGTGGGCCCATAACCCACAGGTCCCAGGATCGAAACCTGGCTCTGATAATTTGAAATAATTTTTGGTTTGTTTTTTTATTTTTGGTTGGTTCAAGAGAGATTTGTTTTTTTACATTACATACAAAAGCAATGCACATGCACTAATTTATTTACATTGATTTGTTTGGTTCAAAAGAGACAGTGCCTGCCTGTGTAAAATAAATTTGTGGTTGGTTCAAGAGAGATTTGTTGCAAAATAACAAATCATAAGCAGTGCCTATGTAACTATCTTGCAACTGATTTATTTTTCTTTGTTATTTCTTTTTAGGTATTACAGGGACGGCAGGAGTGAGACGCAATCCCGAGCTGTAAAGGAAGAAGAGAGTTGCTAAGGTTCTTTCAGAAAGAGCTTCCGCAGACCCAAGCTATCCATGGATGATGGTGAGCTAAACTCTTTAATTTTCGGATCATCCTTACTTTTTGTTAAATTTCTTTTAGTGGTTTTTATTTATGAGTTTTCTTCGATGTGAATTTGAGTTTGTATGCTTTGATTTATGTGTTTGCTTCAGGCTGGTTTTGATGTTTGAATCTTTTTGGTGGTAGTGAAATTTTATCTTGATGTATTTGTTTGGATTTATTTATCTTGATGAATTTATGCAATCAAAATTGAAGTGGCATATATTTTTAGCAATTGTGGATGGATGATGACAAGATCATGATAGTGTATTGGTGGATGTATATGATGGTGTATTGGTAGTGGGAAATGAGGATAGGCTTGGGTGTTTTCATGATCAATTTAATGGGGTTGATACCCATTGTACTTGCACAGGAGAAGTTTGATGTAATGCATCAACGAATCTCAGTTTCAAAAATCTGTAAATGAAAGAAAACATATCTGAATTAGGTATAATTTATTGCTTCTAATCAATGGAGTCCATTGAAAGAAAATTCTTTCAAGAATAGTTTAAGATAAACGGATCCTCTACCCCTTACTTTGTATTAGTAGCTAATACTTTTGCACAAAAATTATATATATCCTCCGTTTAAAATAGAATTTGAGTTATGCAGATAACACTTAAATTGTTTTGGAAATTATATTAATCTCAAATTGGTGTTGTATGGATACAAATTAGCCTTTGGACTTGCATTAACTTCAACTGACACAATGATAAGCCCGTGACAAAGCAGACATTCTTAATCCCAATATGGACTCAAGATCCTTAAAATGAAAATGAAGGCTCAAATAAATCTTTAAATTACAAATGCATTGGTGGTCATCAACCCTAAGTGAAGTCTGTTAATTAAATAACAATACTGTATTTTGTTGTTGTGTATTTGCACATGAAGTTTGATGAATGTTAATATTCGTAGAATAATAATATTGTAGAACATGTTGCCCAGTTTAAAAGAATTGTTTTTTTGTAAAATCATAATCAAACAATTAAACTGATTTGTGATTACTTTCCTTATTGTTTGAAAAATATAAAAAAGAACTTGAATGATCTTTCATTAAGAAAAGCCAAGTCATCTAGGAATAATCATCCACAATGGTTATAAATTAAGTAAATTCAGATGAATTTTTTACTTGAATATGACCACAAATATGCGAATGAACAAACATCTTTAGTGTTTTAATCAGTGCATGCATAAGCTTCATTAGTTGACATATTATTTTTGTGTGTGGCAAGATCAACACATTATAAATCATTGTGTTACACGACACGTGTATAATTGGATAACACGACTCATATAATTGGATTACACTGCTCATGTATATTATCATGTATACATGACTCATAGTTTTTTTTATTAAATTGGAAATCATTTATACACAGCTCTTTGATTACACGGCTTATGATTTATTTGGATTGGATTAGATTGGATTGTATATACTTATGGCTCAAGGCTCATGACTCACATATATACTTACAGCTCAAATATATACTCACGGCCCCAAGAGATATATTCATGTATATAACTGACTTTGCAGCTCAGGTGAGATGTTTGGTGCAATATTTTTGTTTGAGTCATTTTTATTTGTGGTATTATTTTTGTTTTTTGCAAGATCAAGTCTTTGGAAATCTTTGTGAGTGTGTTGACCCAAAATGGGTAAGATGTTTGAGGCATTGTTTTTTTTCTTTTTGTTTGAGGCATTGTTTTCGTTCGATAATCATGTGCTTTGAATTGTTGATATAGTTTTATTCGAGTCATTGTTTTTTTCTTTTTGAAATTATTTCAAAGAGGAGCAGTTGAAATTATTTGGTGGTGAAAGGAAAATGCATGGCTTTTTGTATATATTCATGTGTTTTAAGCTATCTTTGCTTGCATTGCACATAATCATTTCTTTCAATTCAGCTTTGGCTTGATATTATTTCAAACTTTACTGACCTGGACCATACCATAGTCACAATCTGAGCAACCAAGATGGATCATTTTGGTACATGACACATACTAGTCAAAAAAAATTTAGTTTGTGGAGCTAAATATTTAAGGTAAATATTCTGTGGTTTATTTTGCTGAAGATTTGATGGTTTTTTGATACCTTCTTTTTGAAATTATTTCAAAGAGGAGCAGTTGAAATTATTTGGTGGTGAAAGGAAAATGCATGGCTCTTTGTATATATTCATGGGTTTTAAGCTATCTTTGCTTGCATTGCACATAATCATTTCTTTCAATTTAGCTTTGGCTTGATATTATTTCAAACTTTAATGACCTGAACTCATACCATAGTTGCAATCTAAGCTACCAAGGGGGATCATTTTGGTACATGACACATACTGGTCAAACAAATTTGTGGTTTGTGGAGCTAAATATTTAAGGTAAATATTCTGTGGTTTATTTTGTAGAAGATTTGATGGTTATTTGATACCTAATTGAATTTTTTTTGGTTAAAACATCAATTGTTTTGGGTTGAAAAATCATCTCAGGAGCTAAATATACTAGTCAAAAAAATTTGTGGTTTGTGGAGCTAAATATTTAAGGTAAATATTCTGTTGTTCATTTTGTTGAAGATTTGATGGCTATTTGATATCTAACTGAATTTTTTTGGTTGAAACATCAAATTTATTGGTTGAAAAATCATCTCAGGAGTAAGATTTGCATCCCGCCAGCTCTTAGGTTTGCATCCTTCCTTCCTCATCTGTAACTTAATAGTTTTAAACACAATGTATTTATCTTCAGGCTATGATCTTAGTTACATTTTTCATTAAATTGGGGCACCCCTAAGATTGAGTTCACTTTAGAAATTGACGCGAATGGCATTTTGAACGTGAAAGTCGATGACGAGGGCACTGTCAAGTCTAAGAAAATCACCATCACCAATGAGAAGGGCCGCCTGGGATGCTTATGCTGCCTGGGACATTAGGAGATCAAATGCATGGTCCGTGACGCAGAGGAATTCGTCGAGGAGGACTAGAAGAGGAAGGAGAAGATCAAAGCCCGTAATAATCTGGAGATGTACGTGTACAACTTGAAGAACACGATCAATGACAAGGACAAGCTAGCATACAAGCTTGAGGGAGAGTAGAAGGTCGAGGCGACTCTCAAGGAGGCATTAGAGCAGCTCAAAGAGGCATTGGACCTGCTAGACGACAACCAGGATGTTGAGAAGGAGGACTACGAGGAGAAGATTAAGGATGGGGCCAGTCTGCAATCTGATCATTTAGGCTACGTATCAGAGGTCAGGCGGTACTCCGTGTGTTGGAGCGGAGGGTGGCGATCATGAAGACCTGCATGATGATCTTTAAATGAGGAAAGAGGGAGGAAAGAGTAGGAAAAGGAGGTGGTGGTTTGGGACGGGGAGAATAGAGAAGGAGAGAGACTTCTATTTTGTAGGTGGTTTTGTATATTTGATGTTGATGACCATGTTTCACTTTAAGCCAATGTTATTATAATATAATGTGCGTATACAAGTGATGGTTCAATTGATTAAGCTTATGACATGCATAAGTTTTGTTGATCTTATTGAAATTGTTTACGGGTTTTTTCTCACCACATAATCGTGGACCGATGACTTGGCGGTTAACGTGGTCAAGAGGTCGGTTGGGATCCCTTGGTTCCTCCGGACGTGCGTCTTTCCGACGACGGTTGCGTGAAGCCCCTCTTTGGGACGGGAAGCGGGTCCCTTAGATTGTTGAGGGCCTCGGTCAGCGGGGTACGAAGGGGTAGCCTCGGTACCTTAGCGAATGCTCGGCCTCGGTCAGTCAAGTGCCGAGGGGTAGCCTCGGTGCCTTGATTTTTGCTTGGTCTCAGTCGGCGCTCGCTAGTGGCGTGCGGGCTCGTTCCGTGTTGAGGGGTAGCCTCAGCACCTCGGTTCCGCTTCTTCCTGGACAGACAAAGAAACTCATCAGGGGGGCCGGACCTTGGTTCCAGCCAAGTCCCCTCCGATGCCTAAGTCAGAACGGATCTAAGGAATGCTCGGCGGGATTGGTACGGCTCGAAATGAGGCCGGCACACGTATCCTCGGACCGAGCTATGGGAGGGAATATAATGGCAGAAAGCAAGGTCAGTTAATGGAATACCTCCGTTGTTGATATCGGGGATTCGATCCACTTCTCAGTTGCCTTTGTAGTCCCTTTATAGGGTTTGGCCCACGATTTCCCCTAATCCACGTCCCCCGACCTCTCTCCACTCACGCCCCGCGATCCGCATTCATAGAGGCGCCTGCGTGCGTCGTGGGAGATTCGATTAATGGGCTCCTTAATGGTCTTTAAGGTGCCACGCTTTTAGGGGAACTGTTATCTCCGGCTGGTATGGGCTAATCGTGCATATGCCGGATCGCGGCTGGTCCGACTCCTAGTCCTTTCTTGGGCCTCGCCGATTGGGCCTAATCCCCTTCGTGGGCCTTCCGCCCTTGGTTTGGGCTCGTGTCTCTTGCTCTTGGGCTTCTCCAAAATAGTTGTTGTAAGGATCGTCTTACCCATGCAATACTAACAACAACACACTAGAGGGGGGTGAATAGTGTAATGGCAATAAAATTGTCCAATTAAAATTAAACTTGCAAATACGGAATAATAAATGCAAGAGGAAATAATTGACACAATCAATCCAAACGCAAACACAAGATTTTACCCTGGTTCCCCAAAACTTGGGTATGTCCAGCCACACCAATATTCACTATATTCCCACAAAGAGAAGTGAATACAAATCTCACAAAGAGATACCTCACCAAGAGGATTTTGCCCTACACAAGGACCCAACCAACCCTACACAGGGGGTCAAACTCACACCTAGAGAATTACTAACTCCCACTCAGAGAATTAGGGTTAGCCCTACACTAGGACACCAAACTCCCACTAAGAGAGTTACTCCCATAAAGAGAGTGATTCCCACAAAGAGAATAAACTCCCACAAAGAGAGAAAGACTAATTCCCACAAAGAGAATTAGTGTTACAAGAATCATCAAGTAAAATAAATACTCTTACCTATGCCTTGAGATGCTTACTCATAAATGAATGCAAGGCATGGTAGAGAATCTCCAAGTGTTGAGATTGGCTTGAAAGCACTTGGATGATTTCCCTTGAGCTGGACTTCAATGCATGAAGAGGAATGAGAGCTCAACGAGGGAAATGAGAGAGTTTGAGAGTGGCTTATTGATCTCTTATGATTTCAATAGCATCAAGAAGTTCTAATGAAATCAGCACACCCATATATATAGGAACCCTGTATCAACCCTCAAAACCCAAGAAAACCACAAAATGCACAATGCTGCAACGGCTAGTTTCTGGGCAGAAACGTCACTGACAGTCGATTGATGAACAAATGACAGTCGACTGTTCAACGGCTAAAAAATATCCAACGGCTATAATCTGAGCCAGGACAGTCGACTGATGAAGTCGATACAGTCGACTGTAAACAGGACAGACGCCTGTAAAACCTTCAGCAGGCGACTGCTGCAGGGGATGGGATAAAACAGAAAGCTGCACTCTTTCTCCACATAAGCATACAGGCGACTGATGTCAATAATACAGTCAACTGTAAAATAGTCAGGCGACTGTAAAACCTTCATCAGTCGACTGTTGCATGAGATGGAGAAAAACAGAGAGATGCAGTATATGCACTTACGCTACTCAGACGACTGTTGACCAATGCACATGCGAGTGTAAATATACAGGCGACTGTAAACTGAGCATCAATCGACTGTTGAAAAAAGCTCAAGTAGAGACAATAGAAATGTTGACTTGAGCAGTGCATATCAGTCTACTGTAGAAGGATCGACAGGCGACTGGAAATCACCCAATCGACTGTAGATCCTTCAGCAAGCGACTGATGGAAAGCCAGAGACTTCAAATGAGTCTTTGGACAAGATGAACCTATTAGGTTGGATTCTATGATAATCCTAAGGCTCACTAAGATGGCTAAATGCATATGCATGAATGAGTGACCATCTATCAAGGCATTACATTAACCTAGACTCAAATGAGAGAGAAAGCAATAAAGGAAATATTACATGGATTACATTGCTTTCCTTAGAGTCTATGTCTTCAATCTTGATGCCTTGATGCTCTCCATCATCTCCAAGCTTTGGCACCACTTGAGTCCAAGCTTTGGCCCTTCTCCACTTGATGTCCATCCTTGCACCAAGTGTTTAGTCTCCAAGAAAGATATTCTTGACATGAAACTATGAGACTAAAACAAGAGAGTCATTAGCAACAACATAATGTTGTGATCATCATCAAAATAAGATTGGTATGAAACACCAATACTCAACAATCTCCCCATTTTTGATGATGACACACATTATGTAAAACACAAAGAAATAAAGCATAATGCTAATGAGCTCCCCCTACTTATATGCACCAATTGTGAAATGCGATACACAAATGTAAATGCTCATTATACCAAAAGAAGTCATGGTGACATATAACAGGCATGGATTACATAAACCAATTGCAATAGACAATATCATGCAAACATGAATGGTTTATACAATCCCATATATCTCTCCACATAGACATATCTCTCCCCAAATGCATATGTATGAAATACAAGAGTTACATTTACATAATGCATATACCTCTCCCCCTTGACATCGTCAAAAAGGTGGACATAAAAAATATCCCCCTTTGTCATCTTAACCAAAGATGTGACAATATGCAAGAAATAAGGAGAAGTATGATACCAAATTGAAAATTTTAGTGGGTATCGATCAGTGTCACATGCTCCCCCTAGATCATAGAAATGGTCAAATATTGACTTCTCGGATCTGATACCAATTGTAAAGTAGAAGATAAACAATCTCTAACAATTGAGGTAATACCAATTGTAGACAAAGAATCTTGAAAAATAATCCCCTTTACCAATTGATATACAAATATTGGAGCCATGGGCCTAAAGTGTATCAAAGCAATAGATATGAAAGAAAAAACTTCAATGATACACAATGGTATTGCCAATAACGATATAACATGAAACATGTTGGCAATATCGATGGGTTAAGATCAAAACCATAATAACCAATTGTAAATAATGATCTTTATCAAAAAAACCCAAAATGAGAGTTAAGATTTGTTTTAAAGATATTTTAAACATATTAGATATTATAACTCCCCCATTGACATACATATGGATCAACAAATGCATGTATGTCAATGTCTTTCCCAAGGTTCCTGTCACGCCCTGCTTCCCAAACTACAGAGGCGAAGCGTGACTAAGGCCCGCTTAGGCCGGAGCTGTGAAGCTCGGACCCAATAAGTGTCTGTGTGGTACTCCAAGACGAAGGAACATGTCCCTGCAGGTTAGTACGGAACAACAAAAGTACTAAAAAAGATGCATTCATTTTATTCAACAGATATCCAGAAAAGTACGGGGAGTCTAAACAAAAGCCAACACGGTTACAAACAGCTGAAGGTAAACTAATGGTGCCAGCACCCAACCTAGACAGAAAGTAAACGGTGCTACGCACCCAACTAAACTGCAGTAAAACCTCTGAATCAGCAACGTGAAGATCTCTATCTCTGGTCCTCCTCGGGCATGTACTCTGGGTCTGCGTGCTCCGGCTCTATGTACTCTGGCAGGTCCGCCTCGTCAACGTGCTCCGGCTCAACACCTGATGTACATCACCCAAAAGAAAGGAACTGTACGTCAGGTAAAGTCTACAAAAGAGGGTTAGACCCTACTGCAAGTGTACTGAAACTATTAAACAACTGTTCACTGGTTGATTAGCATGCTGGGGTTATAACAGAGTATCAAAAGAAAGTAACGCAGCATGAAGTAGAGCGTAGCAAGCAGTAGTCGTAGCATGTGCTACCGACTACGGGACTAACATAAACGGGTTGTGACAAGACGTAACAAGACATGCAAGACAGGATAGGACACGACAAAACAAGACACGTGTGACTCGAAGGGTTCACGTCTTACGGTTCGAGGGGGATCAGACCATCTTCCCGTGTGCACGCTCAACCCTACCCCCAACCCAAGTGCTCAAGACAAGACAAGTCCGTACAAGGGATCACTTGGAAAGTGCCCTATTGCCCGCAGGCTGTGTATCCGTACAAGGGATCACTCACCCACTGGTGAGTGCCCTATTACCCGCATGCTGTGTATCCATACAAGGGATCACTCAGAGAGTGCCCTATTTCCCGCAGGCTGTGTATCCGTACAAGGGATCATCCACTCACTGGAGAGTGCCATATTGCCCGCAGGCTGTGTATCCGTACAAGGGATCACTCACCCACTGGTGAGTGCCCTATTCCCCGTAGGCTGTGTATCCGTACAAGGGATCATTCAGAGAGTGCCCTATTGCCCGCAGGTTGTGTATCCGTACAAGGGATCACCCACTCACTGGTGAGTGCCCTATTGCCCGCAGGCTGTGCAAAACAAGACACGACGTGACATGACAGGGATAGTTCATATAGGGGGTCCACACGCACGCACACATAAAATAACCCTACGGTGTCAAAAGTTGTTGTTGTTACGCTTAGACTTCGTAGTCAAGTCTAAGTCGTCAGGGCGTCCCGGACGCTATCATTTCACGTGCGGTTCTATTTGTTCACAGTCTAATAGTTCTAACAGTTTAAGACCAAGGCACGGCCAAAAGCGCAAGTGAGTACACTTGCCTGCGGTGGCGGGTGTGTCGTCCGTTCGGGGCGTCTCGTCAAGGCGTCTCGTCCGCGGTAGTCTGTCTGAAACAGTGTCACGGCGACTATGTCAGGTCGCGATTTTCATCAAGTCCTATTAGGGGTTGTTTCTAGATTATCGGGACTATCCAAATTGTCATAAGTCACGTTTTGGTGTTTCATCAGCCTAGATCGACCACTACGCTATATACACAGAAAAGTTGTCCGACGGTCGATTTCTACAGTGACATCGTTTTACTGGTACAGAAAAGTAAATTTAGTTATCGTTGTCTGATTTTTAGTTAGGGTTCAGTTTTTCTACGGTGTGGGTTTGCTATGAGTTAGGGTGGACTAACCTCTCCGGTGTTTGACACGGATTGGAAGTAGAGTCTGAACGGCGACCGATCTGAACGGCACGACTACGGAACGTCTTCTTGTGACGTCTCGGCTACGGTGAACGTAGCAAAAATTGTTTCCGGACAGCGGATTAAGAGAGCGTTCAAGGAGTGCCATTGGGCTTGCGAACGAGAAGCGTCGCCAAGGCACCCAATGACTTCGGAAAGGGATCGGCGGAGGGGAGTACAAAAACAGCGAACAAGAGATCTCCGATCGCCATAGGAGTCGAGGGGGCCGTCGGTCGGATCGGCGGATTCAGCGACGGCGCCGACTGGCCGTCGGCGGTTAAGGAGACAGCAGTAGCCGTGGGCTGCTGCCGCTGTTGCGGCTGCACGATCCGCAGCCGCGGGCTGCCTTGTCGCGAAGGGGAGGCTGCCGGAGAGGAGTCTCCGGCCAGGGGAGTCGCGGCCACTCAGGGAGAAACGCAGGCGGCGCTTGGCGTCGGAAGTCAGCAGCACGGCGGTTGTCGTTGCTGCTGCGGCCTGTTCGTGTGAAAGGGGAGGCCGGGCGGTGCTCACGGCGGTCAAGGCGGCAGTTGGAGGTGGCTGCGGTAGGCGGGCGAAGCGGCGGCACTCGGTGACGCAGAGGCGCCGTGGGTGGCTGCGGAACGAGGGTGATGCGAGAGAGAGAGGAGAGAACTTGGGGTGTTTGTGTTGGGTGGCGGCTGAAAAGAATTCTCAGCCATAGGGCTTTTCTACACGTGAATAGGTTTAGGGTTAGGTAGGGTTTTAATATATTAAAATGCTAATTAGATATAAGTTTTGGGTTAAATGTGTTAGGGGGTAAGAGATATAGGAAGTGGACTTAAGGAAAAAGGAATGTGCAGTTAACAGATGAATCAACCCCCCTTGATACGTTTGGTGATTTTTAGGGATTGCTAAGATCAGATTTAAAATTTGAAACTCAAGTGATTATGGCTAAAAAATCAACGGTCGAGATTAATCCGGGTGATATCTCTCGCCTCGGGCGTCAGAAAAATAATCCGAAAATACCGGGGCGATCGTGGACACGAGACACACAGATCTACGGAGCCTGTTCGTGCGCTACGCCTACCAAAAATTAACGTAAAATTGAAAACGACGTTTTGAGATAAAAGCCTAAAACGCCCCTATCATTCCAAGTCGTTTTACGAGAAAACGAGCCGTGAAATGACATTTCCAAAAATTACTATAAAATTCTACACTCCCAAACGATCACAACGGCATATCACATCGCATAGATCGGAATCCAAAAGGTGCAAAATAAAATACGTGCACGATAAAGAACGTGCACGCAACAAATCCATAAGGTCGGAAAGAGACCATTACATTCTACCCCACTAAAATAAAGATTTCGTCCTCAGAATCAACAACACTAATCAGCAAATAAGAATGGGAAACGCTCCCTCATCTCCTCCTCGCGCTCCCAAGTGGACTCTCCAAGTGATCCGTGACGCCACATCACTCTCACCAGGTCGACTACCTTATTCCTCAATTGCTTCTGTCGACGGTCCAAAATCTGCACAGGCTGCTGGTCATACGTTAGGTCCGATCGAACCGTAATCTCTGAGAAATCGACCGTATGCGACGGATCACTGACGTACCGACGTAACTGAGATACATGGAATACGTCGTAAACTCCCTCCAATGATGGTGGCAGAGCAAGGCGGTAGGCCACTGCTCTCACACGTTCCAGCACATCGAATGGTCCAATATACCTCGGACTCAGCTTTCCCTTCTTCCCGAAACGAATAACTCCGCGGTTCGGAGAAATCTTCAGAAAACGTTATCTCCAGGCTGAAACTCCAAAGGTCTCCTCTTGGCATCAGCCCAAAGCTTGAAACGATCCTGCGCAACTCTGAGATTCTCCCTGATGTATCTTATGACATCCACAGCTTCCACTATCATCTCTGGACCCAACAGCTCCCGATCTCCGATGTCATCCCAGCTCAGTGGCGATCGACATTTCATCCCATATAAGGCAGCAAACGGCGCCATGCCAATGCTCGCCTGGTAGCTGTTGTTATATGAAAACTCCACCAAGTGAAGATGGTCCTCCCAAGATCCCTTCAAATCGAGCGTACAAGCTCGTAGCATATCCTCTAGAATCTGAATAGTCCTCTCGGACTGGCCATCGGTCTGCGGGTGGTACGCCGTACTGAAACTCAGACTCGTACCCAAATTCTCCTGCAGACTTCTCCAGAACTGAGATGTGAACCTCGAATCTCTGTCAGACACGATGCTCATGGGGACTCCGTGTAAGTGTACGATCTCCTGCACGTACACGGTCTACGTCACAACTATTTCCAAGAGGAAAATTTAAAAGAGGAGTAAAACGAAATTTTACCTCTAGATATTTCCTCGCCAAGACTTCCGTAGACTGGCCCACTCGGAAGGGGATGAAATGCACAGACTTAGTTAACCGATCAACGATCACCCAGACTGCGTCGTTCTGTTTCGGGGTCCGAGGTAAACCAGTCACGAAATCCATCGTAATGTGTTGCAACTTCCACTCCGGAATAGGAAGCGGTTGTAGTAAACCAGCCGTACGATGGTGCTCAGCCTTCACCTGTTGGCATATCAAACACTTGGCAACGCTCCGTGCCACACTCCTCTTCATACCAATCCACCAGTAATTCAGACGGAGGTCCTTATACATCTTGGTCCCTCCAGGATGTATGGAATATGGCGAGCTATGAGCCTCGCTCAAAATCTCCTCCCGAACATCACCTGCAGGTACGCAGAGTCTGCTGTCGTACCGCAGCGAACCATCCTCATGAATCACAAACTCCGTCCGTAGTCCAGCTTCAACCTGCCTCCTGATCCTCTGTAGCTTCGGATCTCCTGCATGTGCTGCCTTGATCCGATCTATGATCGTGGACTGAATCTGTAAATTCATGAATGAAAGAACTACACCAGGTAGGACGACCTCTAAATCCATCTCTTTCAGCTCTTGATGTATCCTCCAATTGGCAGTATGCATTATCGCAGTAGGACGTCTACTCAAAGCATCAGGCACTACGTTCACCTTCCCTGGGTGATACTGCAAGTTTATCTCATAGTTAGCCATGAGCTCTAACCATCGTCTCTGACGCATGTTAAGCTCCTCCTGCGTAAAGATGTACTTCAAGCTCTTGTGATCGGTGAAAATCTTCACGCTCTCACTCAGCAAGAAGTGCCTCCAGATCTTCAGTGCAAATGTCACCGCTGCCAACTCCAGATCGTGTGTCGGGTAATTCTTCTCATGAGTCCTCAACTGACGAGAAGCGTATGCGACCACGTGGCCATGCTGATGTAAAACGCATCCAAGGCCCTTCCCTGATGCATCGTAATATACTTCAAAACCTCCGCTCCGATCCGGTATAGCCAAAACCGGTGCTGTGGTCAATCTCGCCTTCAAGATGCTGAAGGCCTCCTCACAAGCATCTGACCACAGGAACTCCACATCCTTTCTCGTCAGCTTCGTCATCGGCTCTGCAATCTTCGAGAAATCCTTGATGAACCGCAGATAATAGCCTGCTAAGCCAAGAAAGCTCCTGATATCAGACGCTGACTGCGGAGTCGGCCAATCTCTGACTGCTCTGACCTTCTCCGGATCTACAAATATGCCATCACCAGACACCACGTGTCCCAGGAACGTGACTCTGTCCAGCCAGAACTCGCACTTACTATACTTGGCATATAGCTTATGTCGCCTCAGCGTCTCCAGCACTGTCCTCAGATGACAGATGTGCTCCTCCTCAGACTTCGAGTAAATAAGAATGTCATCTATAAAGATAACGACAAACTTATCCAGGAAGTCGTAGAAAATTAAGTTCATCAAATTCATGAACACAGTTGGAGCATTGGTCATGCCGAAAGGCATAACCACGAACTCATAATGTCCGTACTTCGTCCGAAAAGCTGTCTTCGGAATATCGTCCTTCTTCACCTTCAGCTGATGATATCCGCTCCTCAAGTCCAACTTCGAGAAAACTCTCGAACCTCCCAGCTGATCAAAAATATCGTCGATGCGCGGCAGTGGATACTTATTCTTCACTGTGACAGCATTCAGCCCTCGATAGTCCACACACATCCTGCGGGACCCATCCTTCTTCTTCACGAGCAATACGGGTGCACCCCACGGTGACACACTAGGGTGGATGAAACCCTTCTGCAATAACTCATCTAATTGCTTCCGCAGTTCCTCAAGCTCAGCAGGAGCCATCCGATATGGCGCCTTCGATATCGGCTGCGCTCCTGGCAAAAGATCAATACCAAATTCTAGAGCTCTGTCGGGTGGTAGACCCGAGATATCCTCCGGGAAGACGTCGTCGAAGTCTCTGACGACTGCTGGTCGGTCGGTCTCCATTTGCATAGCTGCGACAATCGGCATCTCCGGCTTGGCCCGAAATCTGATGGGCCCAAGCGACTCGTCTCTGCTACGGAACTCAAACTCTGGATGGCCTGAAATCCAGAATACCACCCTCTTGCAGTGGCATTCGATCGACGCGTGGAAGTCTTCCAGCCAATCGATGCCAAGAACGACATCGAAATGCGGCAGGTCGTGGACAATGAAATCTGCAAATAGTTCGTGTCCACTGACCACCAAGGGGATCGATCGACAACCCAAATTCATAGTCACCACTACGTTCCATGTGGTGATGTCCCAACACTTAGGAAGTGTATGGGTGGGAATGGAGTGCCTTGTTACAAATCTCCGAGATAAGATGCACATGGATGCACCGGAGTCGAACAAGGCCAAGGCCGGGTGGGAGAACACTAAGATGGTGCCTAGGATACGAAAGTGAAGTCTGTCAATTGCGTCGTAAGTGAAGTCTGTCAACCCTAAGTGAAGTCTATCAATTAAATAACAACACTGTATTTTGTTGTTGTGTATTTGCACATGAAGTTTGATTAATGTTAATATTCGTAGAATAATAATATTGTAGAACATGTTGCCCAGTTTAAAAGAATTGTTTTTTTTTTGTAAAATCATAATCAAACAATTAAACTGATTTGTGATTACTTTTCTTATTGTTTGAAAAATATAAAAAAGAACTAAAATGATCTTTCATTAAGAAAAGCCAAGTCATCTAGGAATAATCATCCACAAGGATTAGAAATTAAGTAAATTCAGATGAATTTTTTACTTGAATATGACCACAAATACTGGGATGGACCAACTTCAAACGGAGTAGTACATTGATTTTTGTTTCAATTAAAAGAAAACAAAACCTTTTCATGTTTATCTAAATGGCATGACTCATAATGTACCATGGGCATAGACTTATGCGAATGAACAAACATCTTTAGTGTTTTAATCAGTGCATGCATAAGCTTCATTAGTTGACATATTATTTTTGTGTGTGGCAAGATCAACACATTATAAATCATTGTGTTACACGACACGCGTATAATTGGATAACACGGCTCATATAATTGGATTACACTGCTCAGGTATATTATCATGTATACATAACTCATAGTTTTTTTTATTAAATTGGAAATCATTTATACACAGCTCTTTGATTACACGGCTTATGATTTATTTGGATTGGATTAGATTGGATTGTATATACTCATGGCTCATGGCTCATGACTCACATATATACTTACAGCTCAAATATATCTCACGGCCCCAAGAGATATATTCATGTATATAACTGACTTTGCAGCTCAGGTGAGATGTTTGGTGCAATATTTTTGTTTGAGTCATTTTTATTTGTGGCATTATTTTTGTTTTTTGCAAGATCAAGTCTTTGGAAATCTTTGTGAGTGTGTTGACCCAAAATGGGTAAGATGTTTGAGGCATTGTTTTTTTTCTTTTTGTTTGAGGCATTGTTTTCGTTCGATAATCCTGTGCTTTGAATTGTTGATATAGTTTTATTCGAGTCATTGTTTTTTTCTTTTTGAAATTATTTCAAAGAGGAGCAGTTGAAATTATTTGGTGGTGAAAGGAAAATGCATGGCTCTTTGTATATATTCATGTGTTTTAAGCTATCTTTGCTTGCATTGCACATATTCATTTCTTTCAATTCAGCTTTGGCTTGATATTATTTCAAACTTTACTGACCTGGACCATACCATAGTCGCAATCTGAGCAACCAAGAGGGATCATTTTGGTACATGACACATACTAGTCAAGAAAAATTTAGTTTGTGGAGCTAAATATTTAAGGTAAATATTATGTGGTTTATTTTGCTGAAGATTTGATGGTTATTTGATACCTTCTTTTTGAAATTATTTCAAAGAGGAGCAGTTGAAATTATTTGGTGGTGAAAGGAAAATGCATGGCTCTTTGTATATATTCATGTGTTTTAAGCTATCTTTGCTTGCATTGCACATAATCATTTCTTTCAATTTAGCTTTGGCTTGATATTTTTTCAAACTTTAATGACCTGAACTCATACCATAGTTGCAATCTAAGCTACCAAGGGGGATCATTTTGGTACATGACACATACTAGTCAAACAAATTTGTGGTTTGTGGAGCTAAATATTTAAGGTAAATATTCTGTGGTTTATTTTGTTGAAGATTTGATGGTTATTTGATACCTAATTGAATTTTTTTGGTTAAACATCAATTGTTTTGGATTGAAAAATCATCTCAGGAGCTAAATATACTAGTCAAAAAAAATTGTGGTTTGTGGAGCTAAATATTTAAGGTAAATATTCTGTTGTTCATTTTGTTGAAGATTTGATGGCTATTTGATACCTAACTGAATTTTTTTGGTTGAAACATCAAATTTATTGGTTGAAAAATCATCTCAGGAGTAAGATTTGCATCCCGCCAGCTCTTAGGTTTGCATCCTTCCTTCCTCATCTGTAACTTAATAGTTTTAAACACAATGTATTTATCTTCAGGCTATGATCTTAGTTACATTTTTCATTAAATTGGGGCACCCCTAAGATTGAGTTCACTTTAGAAATTGACGCGAATGGCATTTTGAACGTGAAAGTCGATGACGAGGGCACTGTCAAGTCTAAGAAAATCACCATCACCAATGAGAAGGGCCGCCTGGGATGCTTATGCTGCCCGGGACATTAGGAGATCAAATGCATGGTCCGTGACGCAGAGGAATTCGTCGAGGAGGACAAGAAGAGGTAGGAGAAGATCAAAGCCCGTAATAAGCTGGAGATGTACGTGTACAACTTGAAGAACACGATCAATGACAAGGACAAGCTAGCATACAAGCTTGAGGGAGAGTAGAAGGTCGAGGCGACTCTCAAGGAGGCATTAGAGCAGCTCAAAGAGGCATTGGACCTGCTAGACGACAACCAGGATGTTGAGAAGGAGGACTACGAGGAGAAGATTAAGGATGGGGCCAGTCTGCAATCTGATCATTTAGGCTACGTATCAGAGGTCAGGCGGTACTCCGTGTGTTGGAGCGGAGGGTGGCGATCATGAAGACCTGCATGATGATCTTTAAATGAGGAAAGAGGGAGGAAAGAGTAGGAAAAGGAGGTGGTGGTTTGGGACGGGGAGAATAGAGAAGGAGAGAGACTTCTATTTTGTAGGTGGTTTTGTATATTTGATGTTGATGACCATGTTTCACTTTAAGCCAATGTTATTATAATATAATGTGCGGATACAAGTGATGGTTCAATTGATTAAGCTTATGACATGCATAAGTTTTGTTGATCTTATTGAAATTGTTTACGGGTTTTTTCTCACCACATAATCGTGGACCGACGACTTGGCGGTTAACGTGGTCAAGAGGTCGGTTGGGATCCCTTGGTTCCTCCGGACGTGCGTCTTTCCGACGACGGTTGCGCGAAGCCCCTCTTTGGGACGGGAAGCGGGTCCATTAGACTGTTGAGGGCCTCGGTCAGTAGGGTACGAAGGGGTAGCATCGGCACCTTGGCGAACGCTCGGCCTCGGTCAGTCAAGTGCTGAGGGGTAGCCTCGGTGCCTTGATTTTCGCTTGGTCTCAGTCGAAGCTCGCTAGTGGCGAGCGGGCTCGTTCCGTGCTGAGGGGTAGCCTCAGCACCTCGGTTCCGCTTCTTCCTGGACAGACAAAGAAACTCGTCAGGGGGGCTGGACCTTGGTTCCGGCCAAGTCCCCTCCGATGCCTAAGTCAGAACAGATCTGAGGAATGTTCGGCTGGATCGGTACAGCTCGAAATGAGGCCGGCACACGAATCCTCGGACCAAGCTATGGGAGGGAATATAATGGCAGAAAGCAAGGTCAGTTAATGGAATACCTCTGTTGTCGATATCGGGGATTCGATGCTCTTCTCGATTGCCTCTGTAGTCCCTTTATAGGGGTTGGCCCACGATTGCCCCTAATCCACGTCCTCCGACCTCTCTCCACTCACGCCCCGCGATCCGCATTCATAGAGGCGCCTGCGTGCGTCGTGGGAGAGTCGATTAATGGGCTCCTTAATGGTCTTTAAGGTGCCACGCTTTTAGTGGAACGGTTATCTCCGGCGGGCATGGGCTAATCGTGCATATGTTGAATCGCGGCTGGTCCGACTCCTAGTCCTTTCTAGGGCCTCGCCTATTGGGCCTAATCCCCTTCGTGGGCCTCCCGCCCTTGGTTTGGGCTCGGGCCTCTTGCTCTTGGGCTTCTCCAAAATAGTTGTTGTAAGGATCGCCTTACCCTTGCAATACTAACAACAACACACTAGATGGGGGTGAATAGTGTATTGGCAATAAAATTGTCCAATTAAAATTAAACTTGCAAATACGGAATAATAAATGCAAGAGGAAATAATTGACACAATCAATCCAAACGCAAACATAAGATTTTACCCTGGTTCCCCAAAACTTGGGTATGTCCAGCCACACCAATATTCACTATATTCCTACAAAGAGAAGTGAATACAAATCTCACAAAAAGATACCTCACCAAGAGGATTTTGCCCTACACAAGGACCCAACCAACCCTACACAGGGGGCCAAACTCACACCTAGAAAATTACTAACTCCCACTCAGAGAATTAGGGTTAGCCCTACACTAGTACACCAAACTCCCACTAAGAGAGTTACTCCCATAAAGAGAGTGATTCCCACAAAGAGAATAAACTCCCACAAAGAGAGAAAGACTAATTCCCACAAAGAGAATTAGTGTTACAAGAATCATCAAGTAAAATAAATACTCTTACATATGCCTTGAGATGCTTACTCATAGATGAATGCAAGGCATGGTAGAGGATCTCCAAATGTTGAGATTGGCTTGAAAGCACTTGGATGATTTCCCTTGAGCTGGACTTCAATGCATGAAGAGGAATGAGAGCTCAACGAGGGAAATGAGAGAGTTTGAGAGTGGCTTATTGATCTCTTATGATTTTCAATAGCATCAAGAAGTTCTAATGAAATCAGCACACCCATATATATAGGAACCCTATATCAACCCTCAAACCCCAAGAAAACCACAAAAAGCACAATGCTGCAACGGCTAGTTTCTGGGCAGAAACGTCACTGACAATCGATTGATGAACAAATGACAGTCGACTGTTCAACGGCTAAAAAATATCCAACGGCTATAATCTGAGCCAGGACAGTCGACTGATGAAGTCGATACAGTCGACTGTAAACAGGACAGACGCCTGTAAAACCTTCAGCAGGCGACTGCTGCAGGGGATGGGATAAAACAGAAAGCCGCACTCTTTCTCCAGATAAGCATACAGGCGACTGATGTCAATAATACAGTCGACTGTAAAATAGTCAAGCGACTGTAAAACCTTCATCAGTCGACTGTTACAAGAGATGGAGAAAAACATAGAGATGCCGTATATGCACTTACGCTACTCAGACGACTGTTGACCAATGCACATGCGAGTGTAAATATACAGGCGACTGTAAACTGAGCATCAGTCGACTGTTGCGAAAAGCTCAAGTAGAGACAATAGAAATGTTGACTTAAGCAGTGCATATCAGTCGACTGTAGACGGATCGACAGGCGACTGGAAATCACACAATCGACTGTAGATCCTTCAGCAAGCGACTGATGGAAAGCCAGAGACTTCAAATGAGTCTTTGGACAAAATGAACCTATTAGGTTGGATTCTATGATAATCCCAAGGCTCACTAAAATGGCTAAATGCATATGCATGAATGAGTGACCATCTATCAAGGCATTACATTAACCTAGACTCAAATGAGAGAGAATGCAATAAAGGAAATATTACATGGATTACATTGCTTTCCTTAGAGTCTATGTCTTCAATCTTGATGCCTTGATGCTCTCCATCATCTCCAAGCTTTGGCGCCCCTTGAGTCCAAGCTTTGGCCCTTCTCCACTTGATGTCCATCCTTGCACCAAGTGTTTAGTCTCCAAGAAAGATATTCTTGACATGAAACTATGAGACTAAAACAAGAGAGTCATTAGCAACAACATAATGTTGTGATCATCATCAAAATAAGATTGGTATGAAACACCAATACTCAACAATCTCCCCATTTTTTGATGATGACACACATTATGTAAAACACAAAAAATTAAGCATAATGCTAATGAGCTCCCCCTACTTATATGCACCAATTGTGAAATGCGATACACAAATGTAAATGCTCATTATACCAAAAGAAGTCATGGTGACATATAACAGGCATGGATTACATAAACCAATTGCAATAGACAATATCATGCAAACATGAATGGTTTATACAATCCCATATATCTCTCCCCATAGACATATCTCTCCCCAAATGCATATGTATGAAATACAAGAGTTGCATTTACATAATGCATATACCTCTCCCCCTTGACATCGTCAAAAAGGTGGACATCAAAAATATCCCCCTTTGTCATCTTAACCAAAGATGTGACAATATGCAAGAAATAAGGAGAAGTATGATACCAAATTGAAAATTTTAGTGGGTATCGATCAGTGTCCCATGCTCCCCCTAGATCATAGAAATGGTCAAATATTGACTTCTCGGATCTGATACCAATTGTAAAGTAGAAGATAAACAATCTCTAACCATTGAGGTAATACCAATTGTAGACAAAGAATCTTGAAAAATAATCTCCTTTACCAATTGATATACAAATATTGGAGCCATGGGCCTAAAGTGTATCAAAGCAATAGATATGAAAGAAAAAACTTCAATGATACACAATGGTATTGCCAATAGCGATATAACATGAAACATGTTGGCAATATCGATGGGTTAAGATCAAAACCATAATAACCAATTGTAAATAATGATCTTTATCAAAAAAAACCAAAAATGAGAGTTAAGATATGTTTTAAAGATATTTTAAACATATTAGATATTATAACTCCCCCATTGACATACATATGGATCAACAAATGCATGTATGTCAATGTCTTCCCCAAGGTCCCTGTCACGCCCCGCTTCCCAAACTACGGAGGCGAATCGTGACTAAGGCCCGCTTAGGCCGGAGCTGTGAAGCTCGGACCCAATAAGCGTCTGTGTGGTACTCCAAGACGAAGGAACAGGTCCCTGCAGGTTAGTACGGAACAACAAAAGTACTAAAAGAGATGCATTCATTCTATTCAACAGATATCCAGAAAAGTACAGGGAGTCTAAACAAAAGCCAACACGGTTACAAACAGGTGAAGGTAAACTAATGGTACCAGCACCCAACTTAGACAGAAAGTAAACGGTGCTACGCACCCAACTAAACTGCAGTAAACCTCTGAATCAGCAATGTGAAGATCTCTAGCTCTGGTCCTCCTCGGACATGTACTCTGGGTATGCGTCCTCCGGCTCTACGTACTCTGGCAGGTCTGCCTCGTCAACGTGCTCCGACTCAACACCTGACGTACAGCACCCAAAAGAAAGGAACTGTACGTCAGGTAAAGTCTACAAAAGAGGGTTAGACCCTACTGCAAGTGTACTGAAACTATTAAACAACTGTTTACTGGTTGATTAGCATGTTGGGGTTATAACAGAGTATCAAAAGAAAGTAACGCAGCATGAAGTAGAGCGTAGCAAGCAGTAGTCGTAGCATGTGCTACCGACTACGTGACTAACCTAAATGGGTCGTGACAAGACGTGACAAGACAAGCAAGACAGGACAGGACACGACAAGACAAGACATGTGTGACTCAAAGGGTTCACGCCTTACGGTTCGAGGGGGATCAGACCCTCTTCCCGTGCGCACGCTCAACCCTACCCCAACCCAAGTGCTCAAGACAAGATAAGTCCGTACAAGGGATCACTCGGAGAGTGCCCTATTGCCCGCAAGCTGTGTATCCATACAAGGGATCACTCACCCACTGGTGAGTGCCCTATTGCCCGCAGGTTGTGTATCCGTACAAGGGATCACTCAGAGAGTGTCCTATTGCCCGCAGGCTGTGTATCCGTACAAGGGATCACTCAGAGAGTGCCCTATTGCCCGCAGGCTGTGTATCCATACAAGGGATCACCCACTCACTGGTGAGTGCCCTATTGCCCGCAGGCTGTGTATCCGTACAAGGGATCACTCACCCACTGGTGAGTGTCCTATTGCCCGCAGGCTATGTATTCGTACAAGGGATCATTCAAAGAGTGCCCTATTGCCCGCAGGCTGTGTATCCGTACAAGGGATCACCCACTCACTGGTGAGTGCCTTATTTCCCGTAGGCTGCGCAAAACAAGACACGACGTGACATGACAGTGATAGTTCTTCTAGGGGGGTCCACATGCACGCACACACAAAATAACCCTACGGTGTCAAAAGTTGTTGTTACGCTTAGACTTCGTCGTCAAGTCTAAGTCGTCAGGGCGTCCCGGACGCTATCATTTCACGTCTGGTTCTATTTGTTCACAGTCTAATAGTTCTAGCAGTTTAAGACAAAGGCACGGCCAAAACGTAAGTGAGTACACTTGCCTGCGGTGGCGGGTGTGTCGTCCGTCCGGGGCCTCTCGTCCAGGCGTCGCGTCCGCGGTAGTCCGTCTGAAACAGTGTCACGGCGACTGTGTAAGGTCGCGATTTTCAACAAGTCCTATTAGGGTTTGTTTCTAGATTATCGGGACTATCCAAATTGTCATAAGTCACGTTTTGGTGTTTCATCAGCCTAGATCGACCGCTACCCTATATGCACAGAAAAGTTGTCCGCCGGTTGATTTCTACAGTGACATCGTTTTACTGGTGCGGAAAAGTAAATTTAGTTATCGTTGTCTGATTTTTAGTTATGGTTCAGTTTTGCTACGATGTGGGTTTGCTATGAGTTAGGGTGGACTAACCTCTCCGGTGTTTGACGCGGATGGGAAGTAGGTCTGAACGGCGACCGATCTGAACGGCACGGCTACGGAACGTCTTCTTGTGGCGTCTCGGCTACGGTGAACGTAGCAAAAATTGTTTCCGGACAGCGGACTAAGAGAGCGTTCAAGGAGTTCCATCGGGCTTGCGAACGAGAAGCGTCGCCAAGGCGCCCAATGACTTCGGAGAGGGATCGACGGAGGGGAGCACACAAACAGCGAACAAGATATCTCTGATCGCCACTGGAGTCGAGGGGGCTGTCGGTCGGATCGGCGGATTCTGCGACGGTGCCGACTGGCCGTCGGCGGCTAAGGAGACAGCAGCAGCCGTGGGCTGCTGTCGATGTTGCGGCTGCGCGATCCGCAGCCGCGGGCTGCCTTGTCGCGGAGGGGAGGCTGCCGGAGAGGAGTCTCCGGCCAAGGGAGTCACGGCCACTCAGGGAGAAACGTGGGTGGCGCTTGGCGTCGGAAGTCAGCAGCACGGCGGTTGTCGTTGCTGCTGCGGCTTGTTCGTGCGAAAGGGGAGGCCGGGCGGTGCTCACGGTGGTCAAGGTGGCGGTCGGAGGTGGCTGCCGTAGGCGGGCGAAGCGGCGGCACTCGGTGACGCGGAGGCGCCGTGGGTGGCTGCGGAACGAGGGTGATGCGAGAGAGAGAGAGGAGAGAACTCGGGGTGTTTGTGTTGGGTGGCGGCTGAAAATAATTCTCAGCCCTAGGGCTTTTCTACACGTGAATAGGTTTAGGGTTAGGTAGGGTTTTAATATAATAAAATGCTAATTAGATATAAGTTTTGGGTTAAATGTGTTAGGGGGTAAGAGATATAGGAAGTGGACTTAAGGAAAAAGGAATGTGCACTTAACAGATGAATCAACCCCCCTTGATACGTTTGGTGATTTTTAGGGATTGCTAAGATCAGATTTAAAATTTGAAACTCAAGTGATTATGGCTAAAAAATCAACGGTCGAGATTAATCCGGGTGATATCTCTCGCCTCGGGCGTCAGAAAAATAATCCGAAAATACCAAGACGATCGTGGACACGAGACACACAGATCTACGGAGCCTGTTCGTGCGCTACGCCTACCAAAAATTAACGTAAAATTGAAAACGGCGTTTTGAGATAAAAGACTAAAACGCCCCTATCATTCCAAGTCGTTTTACGAAAAAACGAGCCGTGAAATGACATTCCCAAAAATTACTATAAAATTCTACACTCCCAAACGATCACAACGGCATATCACATCGCATAGATCGGAATCCAGAAAGTGCCAAATAAAATACGTGCACGATAAAGCACGTGCACGTAACAAATCCATAAGGTCGGAAAGCGACCGTTACATTCTTCCCCACTAAAATAAAGATTCCGTCCTCGGAATCAACAACACTAATCAGCAAATAAGAATGGGAAATGCTCCCTCATCTCCTCCTCGCGCTCCCAAGTGGACTCTCCAGGTGATCCGTGACGCCACATCACTCTCACCAGGTCGACTACCTTATTCCTCAATTGCTTCGTCGACGGTCCAAAATCTGCACAGGCTGCTGGTCATACGTCAGGTCCGGGCGAACCGTAATCTCTGAGAAATCGACCGTGTGCGACGGATCACTGACGTACCTACGTAACTGAGATACGTGGACTACGTCGTGAACTCCCTCCAATGATGGTGGCAGAGCAAGGCGGTAGGCCACTGCTCTCACACGCTCCAGCACATCGAATGGTCCAATATACCTCAGACTCAGCTTTCCCTTCTTCCCGAAACGAATAACTCCGCGGTTCAGAGAAATCTTCAAGAAAATGTGATCTCCAGGCTTAAACTCCAAAGGTCTCCTCTTGGCATCAGCCCAAATCTTGAAACGATCCTGCGCAACTCTGAGCTTCTCCCTGATGTCTCTCACGACATCCACAGCTTCCAGTATCATCTCTGGACCCAACAGCTCCCGATCTCCGATGTCATCCCAGCTCAGTGGCGATCGACATTTCCTCCCATATAAGGCAGCAAACGGCGCCATGCCAATGCTCGGCTGGTAGCTGTTATTATATGAAAACTCCACCAAGTGAATATGGTCCTTCCAAGATCCCTTCAAACCGAGCGTACAAGCTCGCAGCATATCCTCTAGAATCTGAATAGTCCTCTCGGACTGGCCATCGGTCTGCGGGTGGTACGCCGTGCTGAAACTCAGACTCGTGCCCAAATTCTCGTGCAGACTTCTCCAGAACTGAGATGTGAACCTCAAATCTCTATCAGACATGATGCTCACGGGGACTCCGTGTAAGCGTACGATCTTCTGCACGTACACAGTCTACGTCACAACTTTTTCCAAGAGGAAAATTTAAAAGATGAGTAAAACGAAATTTTACCTCTAGATATTTTCTCGCCAAGACTTCCGTAGACTGGCCCACTCAGAAGGGGATGAAATGCACAGACTTAGTTAACCGATCAACGATCACCCAGACTGTGTCGTGCTGTTTCGGGGTACGAGGCAAACCAGTCATGAAATCCATCGTAATGTGTTGCCACTTCCACTCCGGACTAGGAAGCGGTTGTAGTAAACCAGCCGTACGATGGTGCTCAGCCTTCACCTGTTGGCATATCAAACACTTGGCAACGCTCCGTGCCACACTCCTCTTCATGCCAATCCACCAGTAATTCAGACGGAGGTCCTTATACATCTTGATCCCTCCAGGATGTATGGAATATGGCGAGCTATGAGCCTCGCTCAAAATTTCCTCCCGAACATCACCTGCAGGTACGCAGAGTCTGCTGTCGTACCGCAGCGAACCATCCTCATGAATCACAAACTCCGTCCGTAGTCCAGCTTCAACCTGCCTCCTAATCCTCTGTAGCTTCGAATCTCCTGCCTGTGCTGCCTTGATCCGATCCACGATCGTGGACTGAATCTGCAAATTCATGAATGAAAGAACTACACCAGGTAGGACGACCTCTAAATCCATCTCTTTCAGCTCTTGATGTATCCTCCAGTCGGCAGTATGCATCATCGCAGTAAGAAGTCTACTCAAAGCATCAGGCACTACGTTCACCTTCCCTGGGTGATACTGCAAGTCTATCTCATAGTCAGCCATGAGCTCTAACCATCGTCTCTGATGCATGTTAAGCTCCTCCTGCGTAAAGATGTACTTCAAGCTCTGGTGATCGGTGAAAATCTTCATGCTCTCACTCAGCAAGAAGTGCATCCAGATCTTCAGTGCAAATGTCACCGCTGCCAACTCCAGATCGTGCGTCGGGTAATTCTTCTCATGAGTCCTCAACTAACGAGAAGCGTACATGACCACGTAGCCATGCTGATGCAAAACACATCCAAGGCCCTTCCCTGATGCATCGCAATATACTTCGAAACCTCCGCTTGATCGCTCCAAAATGTAACCCAGGAGCACAACCAAAAACTTGGTCGGCCCCGAATACACACACGGAGAACGATTGTAGTTTTACCGCAAGCGCACGGCAAAGTGGCGAGCGGGTATCGAACACGAGGAGGTGGTGTTGGCTCCAATCTATCCTAGGTTGGTTTGACTACGAACGTTTTATTGGTGGAGATGGCGATGGTGTGATATAATGGAAATGGTGGTGGATGTCGGTGTCGGAGATAAAGAAGTCGGATAAAATATCGATTCAGATACAATACAATAAAAGTGGGAATTTGCCTTGCGGCGATCCTGTCACAATCGTCGGGCAAAGTATGGGGATATAAAGCCAAATAAAGACGTCTAGGGCTAGGGAATTCCCACTACGGATCGTCATACATCATCGTAAATAGTGAATCTCAATATTACTAGACTTGTGTTGAGGTGAACTAGTCGTAACTGAATAGAGAACCAAGCTCATGCTCTCGCGCTATTGCCGGTCTATAGCAACCTAGATTAGAGCCCAATCTCTTGCAAACCCTAACCTAAGCCACTAGCATGAAGATCGACGTCATCGTTCAATCGCTCCTCGAGCCCACTCTCGTGCAAACTCGAGTTACGATCTAGGTTGTGATAGTTCGTATTCGTCCAATCTCTTGCAAACGAATATGGGTATAGATTTGCAATTAAAAATCCTAGCTTTGGTCCAATCTCTTACAAACCAAATCTAGAGAAACCCAATTGTAAACCTAAATCGAATATCTAGGCCTTCCCATCGATTAGAATCCAATCTCTTGCAAACCCTAGATCGATGGAAATCCCTAGCTATCCGTAATAAATCAATCACAACCTAACCTCCTAGCAATTCTAGCAATTTAGAAATTCATTCATCACAAATATGAAATTAGATCCATAGGGTTCATCCCCATGCCCTAGAACATCAAATCTACTCAAGCATAGCAACAACGATATAGGAATCAATAAAAACAATTGCTTGCATGTAAAAAGATAGCAAATCAAAGATTCAAATAATAAGAATAGAAATACTTAGCTTTGATGAAGAATTCCAATCCAAATACAAGCTTTTTGATCCAAGAGGGGGCCTAGGGCATGGCCTAACCTCTAAAAATAACTCTAATAAAACATAATGGGGATCCCCTCTAATGGTGGCTACAAACCCCTTAAATACTCCCCCAAAACCCTAGCAAGAAACCCTAGAAAACCCCTCAAATTCGTGCCCAAAAACAGCCCAAACCGCAACTTAAAATCTGGGCCCAGGCCGCACTCGGCCGAGTGGAATATGTGACCCGGCCGAGTGACACTGACATGCAAATTCCAGCACTGCAGCATCAACTTGCAGAAATTCCCCAGATTTTATCCGACCTCCGATTTGCGCGTTCTTGGCGGCGTTGGAACCGTCATGAAGTCTACTATCCATAAAAATATGAGAAAAATACTTTGATTGCTGGAATGATAGCAGATTTCAAAAGAGTGAGAGACTGTCTGAAAATCTGGGCGCTGCATGTCCTCGGCATCACTCGGCCGAGTTGACTTCTATACTCGGTCGAGTGGGCTTCTCTACTCGGCCGAGTGATAGACCTTATAAAATTCCAGTAAGTTAGGGGTCTTGGGGGGGCCTGTCTTCGGAGGTGACTCGGCCGAGTGGCTTTACTCACTCGGCCGAGGGGCATTAGGTAATCGGCCGAGTCGGAACCCTCAATCGCCTGACGGATTCCAATAAGTCTGGGATTTTTGCTTGCCGTCGTCGTGATGCCACTCGGGCGAGTGGTGTCTCCACGCTCGGCCGAGTGGGATGGCGATGCTCGGCCGAGTGCACGCTGATACTCAATCTGCTGCGTGTCCGATCTGGCCGGCCGAGCGGGCTTCTTTGCTCGGCCGAGTGTCTCCTTCACTCGGCCGAGTGGCATGCTGAAAATGCCCAATCTTCTCTGTTTCTCCTCCTCGTCGCTCCTACGGAGTTCCTTCTTCTTCCACCCGTCTCCCATCGCCGAATAGCCCTGAAAAGAGCCTTGGGTGACGCTCTGGAGTGGGTGCAAGTCCCTTAAGCTCCTTTTTGCTCCCGATCGCTCCATATTTCCTGAAATCCGACAAAAACAAGAAATAGTGAAAAGTAACGCAATATCGTCGAATAATCGTGAGAATCGCAATATGAGCAACCGAAATGGCGTGAAAACATGCGGAAAAAAGGTGTAAAATATGGAGTGATCAAAATCCCCCAAGCTTACCTCTTACTCGTCCTCGAGGAAGACAAGTAGAAGGCGAACCCGAAGGGTAAAAATAAGGAAAAAATGAAAAAGAATACGAAGTGGAAGGGGTCGCTAGATTATTCTCTCAGATCTCAAGCCATAAGCTACACATCACGATAACTTGGGAAATACGAATCACATGATATAAAGATTTCATATCTTACTTAAACATGGCACTTGCAAGCTTTTCAGAACAATAAGAGGGACTCTCTAAATTCATACAATCAATTCATATCCACATCACGCATTTCATAGAATTTAATATACAAATGTTGGCGATGCACTTTTCAATCAAAAGTTATAAATGAAGCATATAAGAAATCACACCAAGCATGCAATAGAGAATAGAATAAAAGTCATGGCATTCACATATTTATTTCAAATCATGAAAA